>MU837238.1:63476-99456 GCA_029603245.1 Rhizopogon salebrosus TDB-379
TTCTACACAGGCATCAAGGTACTGTGATGGTGAGGTTAGTAGGGCCACACATGCCACAGTATGACTCACTGCAGCATTGAGAGCTGTGAGTAGACAAGGGCGACCTGCTTATAAGAGTCTTTGGACAACAGAACCTGTGAGACACAAAGGACAAAGGGCATGAAAGACGAAACGGTGACTTGAGTGGGTGACATGGGCAATATCACTGGACTTCATATGGGCAGACATCGTAACCAATTACTGTTTCATGGGCTCAGGTATGTGTCGACGGTTTCCTACCATGATGCGACTCGGACATGATGATGTTCGAGCCCGAAGGTATTGTTTGCCATGCTGACTAACTACTCCAAAACTGAGTGCCAGCACTCCAGATATTCGATACTTAGACCAGATTCAAATTTTCGCATTAACTCAAATTAACAGCATATTTTGGGCATCTCAAATTAACACAGTAAATTAGCGCTAATTAGCACTGCTAATTAGCACCTGTAAATTAGCATGGGTCAAATTTACCGTACACTACTGGCAGTGCCCCCCTGGGAGCGGGTTTCAATCCTCTTTCCAGAACCGCCACTCCTGCTGCCCCGCTGAAAGCACGACTGCCTTTTCCCTTCATCCGTGGGCTGGCTCACGCTCGTTGGTGTGTCAAGTTAATGTCATTCTTCTCCCGCACGACCTTCGCTCTGGTGAGACAGGCAACCTCACGGCCGGCGTCACCGGTGGATTCAATCATCCCCTCAAACCTTGGTATCATGCACATGACCGGACTGCGCAGAGTACCAAGTTTGTGGGTACTGCGTCGCACTATAGGTTCAACGCGTTGCGCAGCTTGGCTATCACCCAGCATGTGCGTCTAACATTGAGGTCAATGACGATTCGCGCTGATTAACTGAGGTCGATGTTCCAGAACCACCCAGAATCGTAGTGTCTGTACTGATGTTACGTTGGGACAAATATCCTTGGGTGGTTCCGGTCATCGGGAACAACACTCGCTCATCCGAGTCATACCACTGACCATGGACTCAGGCTTACATATTCTTCACAATGCTCTTGTTAGGTGACTCCAACGAGAAGAAACAACCCACTTTGTCATTGACGTGTTAGCCAGATACCCTCATGTGAGATTTTCGAGGCAGCTCTCAACCTCTCACTGTCCACGACCAGACTACCAAGGGCCGGGCGCCTCCGGACAGGTAGTGAGTCTCTAATCAACGTGCTTCAGCGTCTGACTCCCGCCAGCAGAGTAGAGGCGTAAAAGAAATATTCGAAGAATATGTCTTCAATGAGATGCCTACGCACCTTTTGCGGCTGGACAATCAGGGGCGGCCATTCCGATTGATCAGCCGAAACGAGCTGCAAGCAGACTACTTCCAGGAGTTTTCTGAGGTAGAGATCAACCGACGCCTAGACCAGATTAACTCGCAGCACAGCACGACAGGAACAACCACCAGGGAAACGGCGATCCGCAGCCTCGTCAGAGATTCGCTCAAATACGCGATCTTCTCTCATCGCTGGTTGCGCATGGGCGAACCAACATTCACAGACATCGCAAAGCTACCGCAGGGCGGAAAGATGTCTGGCGAAGGATTCTTCAAACTGGAGAAGTTTTGCGAGAAAGCATTCGCGCACGGCTGTAAGCTTGCATGGTCTGACACATGTTGCATCAATAAGAGGGATAGCTCGGAACTCGAAGAGGCCATCCGCGCGATGTTCAAATGGTACCGCAACGCACATATCTGTATCGCCTACTTGCATCAATCCTCGACGCTGTTTGACTTCAGCGATGATGAGTGGTTCAAGCGGGGATGGACTCTTCAGGAGCTCCTTGCTCCACGCACGATGAAGTTCTATCAGAAAAATTGGGGACTTGTCACCAATTCGCGCAATGACAAGGACAATCTGACACTCGTCAACCGCATCTCCGAGGTGACGAAGATCCCCTCCGAGGATCTGCAGAAGTTCACACCTGGATTTACCCGCGTGCATGAAAAGATGGCGTGGGCATCGGGTCGTAAGACGACGAGGGTCGAGGATACCGCTTATTCCCTCATCGGTCTGTTTGACCTGAGCATGAGCGTGGCGTATGGTGAAGGAAAATGGGCTTTCTACAGGTTGATGGAGACGACCTTGCACAGATCTCACGGATGGGATATCCTAGCATGGGCAGGACCGTCATGCCCATACAACGAGGCCATCCCAGACGTCCCTCAGTGCTATACTGCATTTGATCCGACGCTGGCCACAGAGCTAGACACTGACGTTGCAGAATCCCACTGGCGTGGTGATCAGTCCTTTGAGATGACAAAGAGAGGGTTGGAAGTGGAGACACTTATCATTCCGTTGAAGACCCCGTCCGAAGATTCAGATACTTTCACCGTCTCCCCAACGGATGACTCCTTCCACGATACGTTCGTGACCCGCTTCCACAATAAGGCGGAGGATACATCGAAGCGGCCGGACTGGGCGATAGGTCCGCAATGGGCAGTTGGTGTGTTAAACTACAAGGCTCTCGATGGACGCGTGTACACTCACCAGGGAAGGATGGAGGCGGATCGACACTATGTTTGTCTGCTGCTTAAGCTCGATATCTCTGTGAATATCAGGCGGCTGAGCTGGAAAAGGATTTTCACGAGGGATGTGTTGATCATCAAAACAAAACGGGAACTCGAAGGGCAGCTTGAGACGATATGGCTGTAACTGAAAAGATTGGACGTACATATATTTTCTCTGTAGTCTGTGTACAACCTGAGAGAGCGATATAACAATGTCGCTGAAATCTCAGTCGTGCCATGACCGCCTCAAAGTGATGAAATCTTTGGGAATCGACGAATTTGGGATGTGTACTGGTTAGACTCGAATTGAACGACTGATCAGACAACTGTACACGGTGTGTGCGTGCGCAGCCAAAACATCACAGCGAGTATGACAAGAATGGGCCTAGCTTCACATCAAGAGTTCTTGTACCATCTGCTTCACGTGTTTATCACCAAGCCGTTTCCCTAAAAAATTTCCGGCCACACAAGTGGATTCCGACAAGGATGATTCCAGGTGACCCTCCGTCTTCTCATCTGCCGATTTTTGATGATGCCTCGAACATCTGTAAACAATCATCGGAACCCAGCCCGAGAGAGTTGGGGGGTGTTCAAGGGCTTGCTTAATCTTTGCGATGTAAGGATCATAACCATCTGCCACCCGCGGCAGTTCTCCGTTGCGTGTCATTGCCAGTGTTTTAAGGAGAACAGCAAGTATGAATAACATTAGTCAAATGCGATAATATTAGAGTGATTGTGCCGAATGTTGAAGAGAATGTTTGCTTTAAATGAGCTTTTTCGGGCGGGGTCTCAAGCTTCAAGAGGCACCCGGCCCCGATAGCGCCCTGACCTGTGCAAGAGATCAACATGGGTTGCGAGTGGGCAACCTCGCGGCCCCAGACTCAGCAGGTATAGGTACCGACTACCCGGGACCAAGATGATTTAAGGATGGTAGATAGATGAAAATATAAGCAATGTAGTAGGCTGCGAGGACCTGAGAGACAACAAATAATCAGGAGTGATTGGTGGGGGAAAAAAGCAGTAGGCAGTAGGCTGGCTGGAGCCTGCTGAAGTGAGATGCCACTCGGCGATCAATGCATGTAGCATGGACGACCACTCAAAATTTATCAGAGTGATCTCAACGAACGATAGATCCAGAGACGTCGGCAAACCAGGCACGTTGATCTTTGGGCGATGCCCAGTCCGACTCATGTCCTGAACAAGAGGTGATCGAGGATCAATGGTATTTGATCTCCAGAAACGAGAGATATCGCTCACCCCCAAAGAACGTCTGAAAATGCATGCCCTTGATGTGGGATACCTCGTCCTCTCGGAAAATCAGGCCCTTTGCGTGGATCACGCTTACACCGTTAATCCAGAGCTGGAGTTCTCCTACGATACAGAGTCAGGAATACCCCAGCGATCACTACGGCTTACCGTTATCTCTGCCAATGTCGTTAAGTTTGATGCGTTCTGCGACCATCGTCCAGACACCTGGCACAAAGACCCACGCGCCACGTCCCACTGATATACCATAATCGGAGTTGGCTTTGGAGTAGGGGGGGACGGCAAGAAGAGTCTTGGTATTTGTCTCGGTGGGGAGATAAGCGTATATTTCTCCGGAACCATCACGCCTTGGTAGATGTCTGGAAAAGTGTGAGGAAATGGGGTGACGAGCACTACTCACCTCCACATAAGACGGACGTTAAAACACTTGCAACGGTCATTCTGCCTTGCACCAGTGCACTTATAGGCAGCGTCGGCGACGCCTCCATCTAATAATTGTGTGTCAATATCGCGCGTGTTCGAGACATGATCCAAATTGCGCACAAATCCCTGGCAATTTGCCTCCTTTGACCCAATCCCAACCGTTCTCAAACATGACCCGGTACCCAAAAACTACTTCAGTTGCACTTTGTTCAAGCGATGCTTCAATTTCTTTAGGTCCACTGAGATAAAATCCCATTCCACCAGGAATCTTCGTATTCGGGCTACATGAGCCTTTGGGATACTTGGCCTCCCAGGAAAGCTGAGGGTCGTTCGAGGATGGATGTAGAGAGGGTGGTGGGCGTACAACTTCGTGAGTCAAGGACCGGGTAATCCTGTGTATCCCAAGATGGGAATCTGCAAGGGGGACTGAGATGATGTTGAGCTCGGTAATGGATGCGGTAGATTCAGAGTGCAAGAAAGTCGTGAATGCTAGCTTGGAGCTACTGATTGGGAACAACTGTGCTAGAGGCGGGAGTATGACCTGTGTGGCCCGTGACATGTCTTGTATTGCCAACGACTGGTGAAGAAAGGCAAGCTCCCATTATAGGGTTAGGGTTTATTCGCTTACAAAGCGAGGCAGGGCCGCAGGGGACGCGTTTACTTCATCATGATCATACCGAGTTGTCCTCCTGTAACACTCTCACCGAACGATACTCAAAGCTATCTTGGCCAACTGTCGTCTTGAACGCGACATTCCACTCAAAGCGCAGCAGATGCTACCACTCTTTGGAGACGATAAACGTCGTGAGATCAATCTCGGCGGTTCAAGCTCGGTCACTTCTCAAGCAGCGATCTTGAATCAGGCAAGAGCCCGACGAATCGAGAGGGAAACCATTCGCAAACGACAAGAGAGTGCTGTTACAATTCAGGCATGGTGGCGCGGCATCACTGGTGCCAGGAGGGTCCGCCAGCAACTTCGTAGACAGTTCGCAGGGGATGTTACAGGCCTGACCGGCCTCCGATGTCTCGTCCTCATCGGGCAAGATGATGATGTCCTCGACAGATGGGCTACTGAAGTCCTCTCTAAAGGTGCTCATTCCTGGATAAATCATACTTCTGCTAGCTTATGGTTCAATCCAGGTTCGCTGTTCAGCCTTGCCAATGGCCCTGATCGTGAACACTGGCTTGTATTGATGCGCCAGGTTACCTTCTTACTCCTACGCTCTGTTTCCGATCGTCCAAGGTTAACATACATGTTGTTTTCCCTCTTGTTTGTGCTGACTCTATTTAGATCTGAACGCGCCGTCTCTTGCCTCCAAGTCTTGTGTGCTCTCTTGAATTCGACATCCGCTGTTGAGGCGACGGGGTTCTCGGGTAATCAACTCACTTTGAGCATCACTGAATACGCTGTACAACATGAATTTTATCAACATGTATCTCGTTCAATACAATCCATTGTGAGTTTCCCTGGCGCCAACATATAGATTATTGAGTCTTTCCATAGGGACCGGAGACAAAGAATGCCCCTACACTGCCTTACCTCGTAGAACTCATATATCGCCCGCTGAACACACTAGAACGCTCCTCACAAGCATTTTTGCACTGTTTCCAGTCGTTCATAATTCATATCCTCACAATCCCCCTTCTTCCAAACAGAATCCCCATTTCCTCACTTACAGCGCTCTCTGCGAAACTTCCTTTGTCCTCGTTGTCAGTCTTGTCGACCTCCATCGCTGCTCTCCTCTCCGCAATCCCTCCCCCACCACACGTACATCTCATAGCTAACTTGTACGCTTTCACTTCCCCAAGATACGCGATTCTACCTCTTCTCTCTTTGAAGACATATCTTCAGCTCATGACCGCATCATTGAGCGTCCTCCCCGTACATGCACTCGATCCCCCATCCGATATCCGTTTTCCCAACTCGTCTTGGGCCGATGATAGTGATTCTGAATCACAAGAACCACAAGTCACAGTGGTTGCATCCTTTTCGCAGGTGCCAAGGCTACCCCCGCTGGATGCTCGAACACAGAAGCGCCTCCAGACCCTTCCCAGTCCTACGCATCTGAATGCATTGCTGAAGGCAGCCCAACATGATAGGGGCGCACTCCCGGATCTTGTGGCATGGCTTGTTAGCTTGTGGACCATATGGCCTACTCGGAGAGATAAAATACTTAGCACACTACTGCTGTATGGTGGCGGTGGGCTTGTGCGCGAGATTTGGCGTGACTATGTACGCAGCTCTCCACTCGGGAAAGAAGAGAACATGTCATCCTTGATGGGTTTGTCTTCTCACCCCTCTGTGCCGGATTCATACTGATGTTATTCAAGATCCATCGCTTGCATCAGCGTGGCCCCCTTTGTTACTCCTTACCGACATGTACACTCAGTCTCTCTTGACAATGGGCGACGATGAATTTTTCTCCAACTCTCGGACGTCATTGACTCTGGACGAACTTGTGGTCTTTTCTCGGACACTCTTCAACATTGCGTTCACTCTGTACTGGCGGTATGATCAGACAAAGCTTCAGGAGGGCACCGTGCCAGGTTTGAGCATCCGCTGGGAAGGTGTACGAGATAAGATAACGAAGTGTCTGCAAGCTATCCATGCTCGGGAGTAAGTCTTAACGTAATCGTAATCACTCCGTAAATCACACAAATTTCAGCTCTCGAAAATCGTTCATGCCCGAGGACCACTGGCACGTAAGTTCTCAAATTGACATGAACTCTTTCGTGGATGCTGCTGTGTGCGTCACGCCTCCGAGTTTATTGTTTTTAACCTACCTTAACCTTCTTCACAGTTTCGAAGAACAACAGCTTGATGAATTCTCTGCCCCGCGGGCAATCACAAAGAGACAGCTTTCTTACTTTTCTCCTCGGCTTGGTGTTCTCAACAATATCCCATTTGCCATCCCCTTCGAGACTCGTGTATTGATTTTCCGGCGCTTCGTACAGAGCGATAAGCGGAATCGTGGTGATGATGGACGCGGACGGATCGATGTATCCATTCGCAGGGGCCACATCGCACAAGACGGGTACGACCGACTGGCAGATGCAGATCTAAGGGCCCGGATCCAGATAACATTTATCGATCAATTTGGAGAGCCCGAGTGCGTTTGAAATCTACATTCCATACACTTGCTGATTAGAACAACTACACCAGGGCCGGTATTGATGGTGGTGGCGTGTTCAAGGAGTTCTTTACTTCATTGTGCAAGGAAGTATTTGACACAGACCGCGGACTGTGGTTGGCAAATAAGAGGAATGAGATTTACCCTAACCCCCATTCATACGCCACAGAACGTATGTTCTCTGATTATTTTTTGTACTCGCAACTCACGTTCACCTCCAATGCAGCGCATAGTTTGAGCTGGTATCGCTTCATTGGGCGGATTGTGGGCAAGGCATTGTACAAGGGTATCCTTGTGGACGTCGCATTCGCAGGTTTCTTCCTGGCCAAGGTGACTACATGCCCCTTGATGTAGATCAACACGTTATTGATGAGGACACCCAAAGTGGCTTGATAAACAAAGTTTCCTGGACGACCTTGCTTCTCTCGATCCTGATTTGTACCAAGGTCTCATATTCCTCAAGAACTACACCGGAAATGTGGAAGACCTCGCCTTGAACTTCACGATTGCGACAGAAGGTCAGTTTGTCCTAATATACGCTCTCCGATTATTATCTCTGATGCGGGATGACGGTAGAATTCGGGGTGGCCAAAGCTGTGGATCTCATACCAGATGGCAGCAACGTTCCGGTCACCCGGGAGAACCGACTACAATACATCTATCTCACTTCTCATTACAGGCTAAGCAAACAAATCAAGCTCCAGAGCGAGGCATTCTTTGAGGGTCTATCTGATATGATAGATCCCAAATGGCTCCGGTATGTCGGGGATCATAGATGATTCCGCTTGAAATATTAATGCAGCTCCTTTTAGCATGTTCAATCAGCAAGAACTGCAAATATTGTTGGGGGGCGTGAATGCACCCGTTGATGTGCAGGACTTGAGAGCGCATACTCAATATGGGGGCTTGTATGGTGATGACGAACCCACGATGCAGATGTTCTGGAAGGTCAGTATCCAAGACTAGGATTTTTTAGTTTGACTAATCACGTTTTTCTGTAGGTTTTGGAGGACTTCGACCAAGAACAACGGCGGATGTTCTTGAGATTTGTCACAAGTTGTAGTCGACCGCCACTTCTGTGAGTTCTCAGCAGTAACTATTGTCCACCGTCGCAGGTGCTCATTGCTTTGCAGAGGCTTTAAACAGCTTAACCCACTCTTTGCCATTCGTGATGCTGGAAGTGACGAGCATCGATTGCCGACTGCAAGCACCTGCGTAAATCTATTGAAGGTGAGCGCCTTTGGCTGACATCAGGAGCTTAACTGATTGGTCGCAAATCAGATGCCGAGATATCAAAGCGAAAAGGTGCTCCGCGACAAGCTCCTCCAGGCAATCTCCTCTGGTGCTGGCTTTGATCTCTCATAGTATCATCCGTATCAAGAACCTCGCACTGTAGTTGTCGTCGCTGTCTTGTTTGGTATTTACATTTGTCACTTGTACACCAATTTGCAATCGGATGCATTAGAAACTTCGGTCCGCTGTTTCTATTAGACCGCTTTTATTGTTCCTCCAAGGGCGGTGAAGATACTTTCTTCCCTTTTCCCACCAAGCCTTTCCTCTTTAAAGTAGTTAGAGATGAGGAAGGCGACATCTGTCGAACGTGTCAGTTGGAACTAGTTCATTGCTTGAGATTGGCCACCCGTACCAAGGGACTGTTCAAAATTGAGTCGGGGATCACAGAACGACTTCATCGAAGTTGAGAACATCATAGCATCAGGGGCAAGCAGCTTGACACACCTGGTATCTGAGCCCGAGTTGTTCTTCGCTGAGCTCCATGCTTCCACCAAGACACTCTGTCACACTGAAGCCTTCATCATTAAGCTCACCTGTGAACTCAAGACTAATTCCACCGAGCCGAGAACCGCACGCCGCGTGGATACTGATACAGGAAGTCAGCTCACTGATGATCGTCCCAAAGTTGCGGGTCTTGAGGCCACCACCGGAGGTAAGCGTGCTTGGAGTGCCTCAGTGCGTAATCCATATCGTCGAGAAGGAGGCATGTATGGTTACGTACTTTCCGTGCATTGGATCGCACACCCATGCGACCGGGTGTCCGGAGCGCTTCACTCCTTTGATGTGGCCTGAAAGGTGGTCCCCGATCTTGACTGACAGCTCGAACAAACGTTTGACAGTCGAAATGGAAGAACGACGCACTTTGCCTGCTCCATACCTAGTTATGAGCGTCACGCGGCCGCTCTCTTTGTTCGGATTTACGACTGTCAAAAATAAACAGCATTGAATAGATACGAAAGCCTGTCCTGCTACAGACTGAACTCGTGCATACTTTCTAGGAGATTGATGAGTTCATCGTTTCCTAACGAGGGTCCGACCTTGATGCCGATAGGATTACGAATGCCCCTAAAATATTCGATGTGGGCGCCGTCCAGCTGTCGGGTGCGGTCACCAACCCATAGGAAGTGGGCAGAAGTATTATAGAAGCCGTTTTCCTTTGGAGACAGCCCTAACCCAGCGGCATTAAATTCTCTTGTCATTGCTTGCTCCCAATCCAGCATTAACCCTTCATGACTGGAATTTCCGATTGGCATCAACTTGATCCGCCAAACCACCGATCAGGGCAACAGACCTTGTGTAAAAATCAACTTCACCTAGAACACCCCGGCCGCCGCCTCGTTCGAAGGGTACGCTTTCCCTGCCGGAGTCAGCGCCTATCGTGCGGCTGAAGTCGAGCGCATCCGAAAGGCCTTGTGTGATTTTTTCGAATTCGCACCTGCGACGGGCGGGAAAACCCGAAATTACTACAGCAATGTACGAGAAAGTGCGGGGATACAAACCGTAGTGATGGAGAACGAACATGGGAGAGTGACCAGTCCCGCGGGTGATGCAATGAGGCAAACCCCGAAGTGAGGAGTCCACGAACGTAATTGAGGGTAGCGGTAGAATGGAAGTAAGCACTACAAGAAAGGATGTTTAAGTCGACCGGAGGAAGGACTCGTCAGGTATTTGCTAACCTGAGGAGCCTTTCTGGATCTGGAGTTCGATCATTGGGATCAAGCCTGCAAGGAGTTTAGCCAGGCCTCAACCCAGGCAGATTCGTTTGGTACCCATTCACGTTGTCACCACTGCAGTAAGGACTGGAATCAGACTCGGAGGCCCGTGCGCCACATCTGAATTGGACATTTGGACACACCGGAAGCTTGGAACCTCTCTATCGCCAATCTTCTCTGTCCCGCTGCTCCTGGGTTTGGCATATTGCCCCGCAATGCGTCCGATGCGTACCTGAAGGCATGGTGAGAAAGATGCCAAGGCCGAGTATATGCGCATCATTATGGCATGTAACATTATGCGCACCACTGGTAGACGTCCGCCCCAAATGAGAATGAGAGAAAATGAAAGTATCAACCCGATCTTTGCTGATATATTTTGCTTTTTTTAGGTTTAGTACGGTGACGCAATGACTCGGATGAGGGTAGTGAATAGCTTACTTGAGTGCATGCGTCAAAGCTCTCCGCGCAGTCGCCCGCATGGAGCAGGAAGGCCTCGTTCCGTTGCACCGCGGCTAATTGAAAGCGAAGGCGCTCGATCTGGAAGGCAGTGAGGAACAGCAGCGGGGAGAAGCGAAGGCACGAGGAACACCGACTTCTGCAGGCGTAACGAGAGGGGGCAGAGTATTTATTTTTGACAAGACTCTATTCGCAAAAACTAAGCGTGCGATTGATCATTAGGTTCACGACAGACCTTTCAAGATGCTGTTGATCAGGATAATTCACTGTCTGATGTAAAGCATATGAGCGGTGTGAATTGGTCGTAAACCTTGAACGACGACATTCCCACCTGAGCGACTGGCCTCGTTTTCCAGGAAGAAGGACACCACGTCAAATCTGCCATTGGAGGGATAGTAGCAGATACGGTAGGCTGTGATATGGTAGGTTGTGATACGGTAGGTTGTGATACGGTAGCTCATGAGATGAAACTCGAATTACATATGCCGGCGGCGGCACTATACCGCAATTGTACTGCCGCCTTATAGTTTTGAATGACTACAACTCTCCACAACTTCGAGTCATCTGATAAAAACATCGATCTGGCTCCCGATCCTCCATTGCGTGCTTGTAGCATCACAGTGATACTTCTATCTGCTACCCTCACCAGTCCGTCCAGGATCATGCCAAAAGACGTAGTTTTTGTGCAGATTTAACGTTAACTCATTTTGTGGTGTCTTTGACATGCGAAAGGAAAAACAGAAAGAAAACAAAAGGCCGCCACCGTATACTCCTGTTGAACGACGAATCCCTATAGTACGGAGTTTGCCACGATGCAGTGTAACCGATGGATCATCGCGTGCCGCCACCCTGAGCTGGCAAAATAGAATTTGACGTATGTTTTTGTCCGTTTTCCGTGGACAGGACTGAGAAAACGTTCTTCAACCTATCATCATGATCAGAGGTCTCAGGGCTTCGGCATGGTGTATGCGATCCAGAAAAATTCTATAAGGCGACACATGCCCGCGGGGCTTCGCTCCGGATAGTAGACACTAATTTGGAGCCAAAGCTGGAATTGGTTTTGAACTTTCGTTGACATTTTATCGGTCGTTTTACAACTGAAACGCCCTTGTCGTGCTGTATAAAAGGTATCTCATATTCATTCACTCTTCATCACCCAGAATTTTGGTCCACCATGTCCCTTCTTGTGCGCTCCTCACTTGTGCTTGTGCAAGCATTCTGCAACCAGATCGCTTGTACCCCCCCTAATAAGACGCCACAAAAAGGGCGCTATCACACTAAAGAGGCATCCATCTTGCAATTGGCTCCGCTGATGTTCAAGGTAGGATAGTAACCTTCTAACTTCCCTCCCTCTATTAATTAACTTCCTATTTTTATCCAGATCCACACAATACTTCTATGGCTTAGCGCTGCATACGAAGTGCTTTCGACATTTGCCCATTTTTCGGGACTGTCGTCGTCGACGCAGTTGTCATCACACCTCAACTCTGCATTTTGTCCTGCACACCGCACGCAAAGCTTATTGACTCCCGCGTTCCTCTTTGGAGTCGTGCTGGTTTCTCTCGGGATGTTCGTCCGCGTGCGCTGTTTCCACGAGCTCGGGCAGCTCTTCACCTTTGACCTCACCATCCACCCTGAACACAAGCTCGTGACATCTGGATTTTATGGATACGTCCGGCACCCGTCGTACACAGGCTCTTTGTTCCTGATCGCCGGCATCACCCTCTCACATTTAACCCCTGGGAGCTGGGCACGCGAATGCGGAGTCCTCGGGCCTATCAGCTCCGGATTACTCTGGGCTGCCTGGTGGATCTGGTCGATGTCAGTATGCGTGAGCCGTGCATATGCGGAGGATGATCAGCTCCGTAAATTATTTGCGTCCGAGTGGGATGCATATGCCGCTGAGGTTAGGTTTTGGTTCTTGCCGGGTTTACTGTGAGCTTCTAGTAGTAGTATTAGTAGATTGGTTTACCCAGTTGGCAAAAACGATCTTCTGTCTCACCAGGATATTCAAATACTTACGTTTTAGCATTTTATCTACATGATACTTAGCCTTTATATTCCAGCGTCCCACTAGTGCTAGTCTTCTTTGGTAGACTACTTCAACAGAGCCTGAACCCACGCATGTTTTACGATTTTCTGCTAGAACTTAGTTGTGACTGCAGAACAAAGTAGATGGAGTCTTGTTTCGACATTCCAGTGGGATCGGGTCGAGCACTGGTGGACTTTATTTCCAGGATAGCGTCATTTCTGAATTCTGCATCACTCTTGCGCATATGCGAGTCCATACAATCATTTGACTTAGTCTCTTCTAGACACAGTCGTATTCCTTCTCTCAATAGATATATCCGGTGCCGCCAGCAAGTCGCATCCTGGACCCATTGTTCACCCGCTCTCATTGTTCTCTGATTCTTGATTGTTATACGGATTCGTATGTTTCGTTCTTGGTCCGTGTCTTATCACGCTTACTGTTACGATACTCACTGCGATCTCAACATTTCATTTAATTATTGATTCACACAAGACCGCACTTCGTATTTAAGATGCACCTCAGACGTTTGCATCATCGTTTGCGCACGACTGAGGGCTATGATACTGTCTGTTCGTTACAGCTTGGGTCAGTTGTGAACGCGGCCCCTAGTAGTATACATATGTAATCGATACTTGGCCCGACAACTTTGTTGACATCCATGATTTCGAAACTGCATGTCGAGTCCCCAGTGACCTTGTAAACAAGGTAATCTTTGCTTTTACTGCGAGCATCAAAGAAACTTCCTGTGGTTCTTAGTACCTTACGATGAAATACGAACAGCACACAGTGCTGTGCAGCTGAGCGGTAGGACCATTGACGCCGGAAAGAGATTACCGGAAGTCTTGACAGTAATTCTACTATTCATGCATAGATTGATTAGTGGTCCTTATCCCATTCCCACTATTCTTGTGACTACTCCCTGCTTGGCCCTCTGTGTAACAGTGGATAAGCTGCAGACGAGTTCAAGCGTTTAGTAGAAATGGTCCCAAAATGGTAAGGTTGACAGCAACGCAGCTGCGGGCGTTTTAGTTAGGTTGTTCTTGACCACCAAGAAACACGGCTAGAAAGATGTCGAATTACACAAGGTAAGATTTCTAACGCTGCACAATCCTGAGATCTGATTGAGGTTATCATGGGTTTAGTCCTCCTCCTCCTCCGTACCAGCCGCACGCTTCAACACCGCAGACATTCCAACACGCTCACACGACTCCTCAAGTCCACACACATGTGCACAAAGGCCCGTTCCGTGGGCGTAACTTCCGGCCTTATGGTCACTCTGTTGCACATGGACATGGCCATGTCCACCAGCCCTCTGTTCATCACATAATAGTGCCAACGAGTCCTGCTTCTGAGTCCGTGTAAGCTCCAACTCTATACCAGTTTTTCTAGATGCTTAATAGCGGTTATTAGCATCCACCATGTCCCTTATAGGCACGATCTGTATATCACTAAGCACGAGGCAGTTATTAACGTGTGTCTTTAGATCCAGCGAAATCGATCCACTCCTTTCGACGAGAAGGCGACGGGACAATGGCCCAGGATGTTGCTTCTTCACAATCCTCGGAGTTGTCCTTATTTTTGCGGTGTTTGCCATCGTTTTTGTCTCGTTCATGCCTTTCAACGAGATTGCTTGGACCAATCTTGAATCTCGTTACTGTACCACTTACGCCACAAGGGAGTACGTAGCAGAGCTCAGTATTTCTCCCTTGAGCCGTCATCGAATGGAGATCTGCATCGCCACCCCTGTTATTGTCCATGGCCGGCCCCACTGGCCTTCCAGATGCGAAGAGGTTGGTTAGTCTTTTTCACTAGTAAAGAAAAGTTTGACTTGGAGCATACAGCGCTCAGGCAAGGTAATTGGACATTTCGCCATCAACAGCAACGAACCAGATTGTGTCACCTACTGGAGTGGATACAGGGATATGGTAAGACATATTTAATGCTTTCCATTCATACTCACTCTACCTTTATAGGGTTGTACCGCGACGGGCTCAAGGAAGAGAGTAAGACACTGATGCGCTATTGCCTTGGATTTGGAATTGAACATTCTTGTATAGCACATTGAACAACGTCTTGAGAACTTGCCATTCGGATCAGACTATAAGGAATTTTGTGCGACAACACCTGCTCGCTTCCTCGACAGGAAATTATCCGGTGCAGACTCATGCGTCACTAGTGTATGCATCTTCCTTCCCTTAGTAGTCCCCAGTCACTGATACACTTTAGATCTGGGGTGTTTATGGGCAATGGTTTGTCGACGATCATAGTTGTTGAAGCAAGCGAAGAGTATAGTTCCCTGTATGTATACCATGACCACCATTATCTGAATTTCTTGTCCCGGCATTCATGTATGTCTTATTTTATGTCTTGATGGCTGCTGCACACCCTGCAACGCTACGAGCACTCGTAACCATGTTCACTGGCTTGCCGTATTAATCAATTTCGTACGCGAGGCGACGCAGACTTGCAGTATTCAGAAAGAGCATCGATATCATGTCAAGGTGGATATAGATACATATTCTGATTCATCAGGCGATACACCTCCAACGACTAACTTATCAGCATGTTGTTGGCAACTGGGACCTGGGAAAGTTATTTCATTGCCATGGTTTGTTTTGCGCACCCACCAATCTGCCGGACTGCTTGGTGCGTGAGCGCCGCTACGATCTAGTACTGAGGGCCTGGACAGCAGCGTTTATTTCTCAGTTTGTTTCGCAGTTTATTTCATTTACGAGATGATCCGCCCACCTTCCGACGTGTGGTATGAGTGAGGTAAACGGATCATGTTAGTGAAAGTAGCGGAATGCTTCATTATTTGCTATGGTAGGAGTCTTATATATATACGATGTTTGCAGTATGTAGCAACTGGCCTGGAAAAGCGAAGCCCAAGCCAGAGTGTCCAGTAGAGTGTCGTGAGGCAGACCACGTGCTTAGCACCCGCTGCAGGTAACCGTCTCCTACGATAAGGGTCTGTTAGCTAGGGCAAGAGGGACGCTAGGATGGCGGGGATGGCAGCGGTTTTGAACCAGCGAAGGTGTTGTAGGCAAGCAAAGCAAACTGTCAGTATGTGGAGAGAACCGAGAACAGCAATTCGTAACATAGCCCAAATCACGTTGAGTGAGTATCGTCTATCAGTGCAGCCCAACGACGATACTACCGAGGAACATGGGGAAATATGGCAAGCCCGATCGTGATGGAGGAGAAGAATTTTTTTTGTGGATGAGACAACTGTTGGAGCGATTGAGGTCGGAATTGGCAACAGGGTAGCCAAGATGGTAAAGGCTCCACATTGCGAGAAGATTTCGTTCCGTACTCACGTCTTTTGGATCCGCGGGAGCAGAGCTTGGGCTGTTATATTATAGAGATAATAACATGACATGGACAAATAGATGTAACCCTAGGGTTACTCGATACGCTTGCACACCGCGTGCCCTCATGCCATGCATTGAATCATACGTGCTCGCTGTGAACAACAATGAGCTCAAGTGATTCTTTATGTACTGACTAAAATACAAATGAATGGTATTTATGATATGTTCTTTTGGCTTTTCAAACCAGACAACCTCCCCACACTGGCTTCATACTGTTGCTGAAACCTTTGTGTTCACCATCGGCAACAGCGAGCTTAAATATTTCAGCTCAACTCATAGTTGTTCTATTATAATGATGAACTCTAGATCTCATATTATTACATAGAAAAATAGGTGAAAGAGCACAAGCAAAAACCTATGAAGAATGACATTGGAAGGGTGGAATACATGAGCTTATTGTTGTTCACAGCGAGCACACAGGATTCGGCAATGCATGTGTGAAATTCATGTTATCCACGAGGTACCTATTTTATATACACATCTACTTGTGACAATCGGATAGCCAAGCGTTGAGTTTGTAACCCCGTATCGTCTACGACCAAGAGTTATTGAGCGCACTCAACTCTATCTCAACATTGCTTGGGCTCGCCGATCACATCAGACACGTCAGCTTTGTGCATCAATGACTTTGGGACCACGCATCGAAGGTTTTAAATAGTCTTGTGCTGATGACAAGCCCACTTCCGAGTCGTCAGTTCGAGCGCAAACCGTCGAGTTAGGGCTTGCCTGTCTGGTTACAAAGTGACTCAAACCCGACAAGGACATTTCACCTGCTGCCCGATATGCCACCTGCCCACGATGATGCAGCCATGTCCTGCAGCCTGCTGTGTGCAATTCAATGGGGATTCTGTGTTCGCTTGGGAAGCTGAGAATCAGATCTTTGACACTTCTCCGCATGTGCTCGGTAAGGCCAAGCATTTTTTCGAGTGCGAGACGTGCTCGCAACTTGCTGAGAATCAAACTAAAATGGCTGTCCTACGACTGTCTTTGGTAAATTTTCAGATGAGTACACATGTTCTCCGGCCGTCCTTGTAGGTCAGGAGGATATGAACCAAACTTGGGATAAATAAGTTGAGAACACACTCGATGTCATGATTCGATCTTGTGTCTGCACTTAATTGATCTGCCCCTGTTGCAGCGCGTCTCGATCACGATGCTGTTTGTCGACGATCCGCGCAGTTCGACACAGTTTATAATCACCTTTGGACGCTTTCCTTGAGATTTGCGTATGACATGTTCTGTTGTTACTTGTTTGTCAACATGACATTGGTCGCTTAGTCATTGCACGTTTCCTCACGAATCATTCACTCCTTAGCTGGTCGTCAACCACGATGGCGTCAAATAAGAACAAGCTCGCATTTTTGTCTATGCCAGCACCGGCATCTTATGTCGCTGGTCTTGGTCGAGGGTCAGCTCGATGTCGTCTATTATTTGATGCTCCCAACTAACTATCTGACAGAGCTTCTGGTTTCACGACTCGTTCAGATATCGGTCCGGCCAGAGAAGGCCCTTCTGCAGAAGTCATTGCGTTCGTCGAAAATTTCCCCCGTAGCAAACCTGATACTTATATTTTCCGCAGCGAGGCCCAAGCTAAGCGCGGTGAAGAGTCCGAAATCGATCCAGAGCAATTCCAAGACCCCGACAATGAATATGGCCTCTTCGCGGGCACTACTTATGAACAGGACGATCAGGAGGCTAACAAAATATATGATGAAGTTGACCAGAACATGGACTCACGGCGTCGGGCACGCAGGTGTGTTCTCGGTTAGTTACATCGTTTTCTTCTATTCAACTACTTCACTTTGTCTTTCTATCCAGGGAGGCCAGAGAGAACGCCGAACTTGCCAAGCACCGAGCCGAGCGCCCTAAGATTCAGCAACAGTTCTCTGACCTGAAGCGTGGTTTGTCCGTTGTCACCGATCAGGAGTGGGAGAGCATACCAGAAGTGGGTAATCTCACCAGGAAGAAGCGGAGGAAAGACGACAGAACTTTTGCGGTTCCTGATAGCATCATCGTCGGTGACCGATCCAAGACGGAATACGAGAATTCCTTGGACAATAGGCAACAAGCTAACGGCTTCGAGACCCCTGCTGACTCCGGTACCATGACAAATTTTGTTGAGATTGGTCAAGCTCGTGATAAAATCTTATCCTTGAAGCTCGATCAAGTATGTCTGCTCATCATAATACTCGTGGCGAATATACATATACATTATCTTGCAGATCTCTGGGACATCCACTACCTCCGGCTTAGCTACCTCTGTCGATCCGAAAGGTTACCTCACCTCACTCAACAGCGTCGTTCTCAAGACTGAAGCCGAAATTGGCGACATCAAGCGTGCCCGCATGCTCTTTGACTCGCTCGTCAAGTCAAATCCCAAGCACGCCCCTGGTTGGATCGCAGCTGCATGCCTTGAAGAGCATGCTGGTCGTATGGTTGCTGCAAGGAAACTTATAAAAGCAGGTTGTGAGCAGTGTCCTAAGAGCGATGATGTGTGGCTCGAGGCAGCAAGATTGCATGTAAGTGAAATATTTATGGTACCCTCTGCATTCTCGCTTATCTTTATTCTAGAATAATAATGATGCCAAGGTCATCCTTGCCGATGCTGTTCAACACGTCGGTCAGAGCGTCAAAATTTGGCTTGCAGCAGCCGACCTTGAACAAGATGTGAAAGCGAAGAAACGTGTCCTGCGTAAAGGTATGTCCTTTCGCCTGAGTTCACTCTACTTCATCACTTACATTACACAGCACTCGAGAACATCCCTAACTCCGTTCGGCTATGGAAGGAAACTGTCAACCTTGAAGAATCAGCTACAGACGCCCGCATCCTTCTTTCTCGTGCCGTAGAGGTGATCCCTCTTTCTGTCGAGCTCTGGCTTGCCCTTGCCCGTCTTGAAACGCCTGAGCGCGCCAAAGCTGTCCTGAACAAGGCACGGAAGTCTGTTCCTACGTCGCATGAGATCTGGATTGCTGCCGGACGCCTACTCGAGCAAGGGGCCATGGCCGACCCTGATAAGCCTGCAGAAATAAGAAATAACGAACTCGAGACGGTGGACAGGACGATTGAGCTGGCAGTACGAGAGCTTCGGCGGCACCAGATCTTGCTCACCCGTGAGCAGTGGCTGAAGGAGGCGGAGCGATGCGAGAGCGATGGTAGCCCGCGGACATGCGAGGCGATTATCAAAGCTACAGTAAGCATGGAGGTCGAGGAAGAGGATAGACTGGATACGTGGATTAGCGATGCGGAGAGCGCAGAGGCAAGAGGCATGGTTGGGACTGCGAGGGCTGTGCTTGCGTATGCTCTCAAGGTCTTCCCAGATCAGCGGACTCTGTGGAGAAAAGCTGCAGATTTGGAAAAAGCCCACGGTACCAAGTACGATGATATTTTCATGGAATGTGTTCTTTATACTAACGTCTTTCTAGGGAATCGCTCGATGCGATCCTTTCGCAGGCAGTGCACTATTGCCCGCAGGCCGAAGTGCTCTGGTTAATGTCAGCGAAAGAGAAGTGGTTGGCAGGCGACGTGCCGGCGGCACGTGAGGTCCTCGAGAAGGCCTTCATTGCCAATCCCGAAAGCGAGCAAATCTGGCTCGCGGCTGTCAAGCTCGAGGCCGAAAATGGTGAACTGGGTGTCGCAAGGGAGCTACTCGTGCGCGCACGGACAGTTGCAGATACTGAGCGGGTAAGTGCCTCATCTTTAATACCGGATCCACGATCGACCTGACTGCTGTTCATTAGATCTGGATGAAGTCCGCTGTATTCGAGCGCCAACAAGGGCAATACGCTGCAGCGCTAGAAACTGTCTCCACTGCCCTCTCCAAATTCCCTAAGTTCGCCAAATTGTACATGATTCAAGGGCAGATTCACCAGATGCAAAAGAACTTTCCCGCTGCGCGTGCATCGTACGCGGTAGGCTTAAAGGCATGTCCGAAAGAAGTCACGTTATGGGTGCTTGCGAGCAGGCTGGAGGAGCTCGATGGCAGGAGCATCAAAGCTCGCGCATTGCTAGAGAAGGGACGGCTCGTCAACCCAGCGAACGAGGTTCTGTGGGCAGAGTCCGTTGGTGTAGAAGAACGATCCGGTGGAGCTGCACAGGCGAAAGCGATGCTTGCCCGCGGCCTACAAGAGTGCCCGTCATCCGGGCTCCTATGGTCGATGTCTATATGGGCTGAGCCACGACCGACCAGAAAGAGCCGCTCCGTCGATGCGTTAAAGAAAAGCAAGGATAATCCCCTGATCACATGTACAGTTGCACGGTTGTTCTGGGCGGAAAGGAAGATTGAGAAGGCGCGGCAGTGGTTTTCGAGGAGTGTAACTACGGAGCAGGACAAGGACATTGGTGATCATTGGGGATGGTGGCTCAAGTTCGAGCGTCAACATGGGACCCCCGTACGTCGGATCGTTTTGCGTACACCTTGGGCTACTCACTGATTGAGTTGTACAGGAATATGTGGAAGAGGTTATTAAGCAGTGCATCGCTGCTGAGCCGCATCACGGGCCTGTGTGGCAGTCCATCGCGAAAGATGATAAGAACGTTGGGAAGAGTGCGAAAGAGCTGCTTGAAATGGTTGCGCATACGCTGCAATAAATATCCTTCCGAGTTTGTTTTTCATATATGGTCATAATGTGAATTTTATTTTGTATGCATTCCAGACACCTACGACGCAATAATCTAATGTTACAAGTGGTTCATTCCAGACAGCAAATATGCGGACGCAAAACGACACAATACGCAAGCAATAACACTAGGCAGTGAGGTGAGCATCCAGCCAAAGCCCACGATCAGTTTAGTTGGCAATGGTGGGAGCGAAGAGCAAAAAGAATGAAACAATGCTCGCATTTTGCTGTCTTGAACGAATGAATCAGGTTGTAGCACAGTGTACCAATATCTAAGGCACCTGTACTTCAGGTCATCAGTCTCGATAGAACCATATTGAATCGAAACATCGAGCCGGTTTTATCCCTCACTAGAACGCAGCACATCGGACTTCGGGGCCAGCTTGTCCGATTTCCTACCACAGACATCACTGCAGCACAGCAAGCCGAAGGCTTACGTCAGAGTATTTGTGCGGGCTTCCAGTGACTTGGCATCAGCTCGACGTTCATTGGCGCGGTCCGATAAATTTCGGTGATTCTGATGCGTGGTTGCATCAGTAATCCCCCACACTATCAAAAGTGTCTGGCGCGAACGTCGTCAAGCTCATCATTCACTAACACCACCCTTGAACATCTCTTTCGACTCATTTCCATGGTGTTTTGAGCTACTTTGAAGGTTCGTGGGGAGCAAGTTAGATGATGTCATAATGTTGGTGATGTCTCACTTCTTTGATTGGTTTCCCAGCTTCTCTGTTGCTCCTATATACGACTGGTGTGAGCAACATAGTACTTTTCGACGGAATCATTCATGTCCTCAATCGTGGTACTCTACCAGCGCTGACATGGGGTCGCGAAGTAAGTCGGTGTCAGGGCCTGCGCTGTCCGGAGACATCGGGCAATCGAGCAGTGGCCATCGCATCCAGACCAGAAAGCATGCAACTCAATGTCAGTCAGCCTTATAATACTAGCCGTCTGATGCAGATTAAGTTTGTTATTCGAGTATAGGCACGTAGTCATATGATGATACTCTTGCAAAAATGGATCTGAAGAAATGAAACCTAGGCGCCTCAACGTTCAATGCCGAACCGACCACCTCAAGATCAGTTCAATCCCCAGTGGAAGTCTCTCCTGCAGGCTCACGACGGGCACGCCTAGCTTGCGCCTCTGTATATAAATCATTTAGGAGGTGGTTCTCATCGATGACCCTTGCCGGTTGCTGGCTTTTGGCCACAGCTCGCAAGCAACCACCGGAGACAACGTAAACCTTTTGATCAGGTAGATTTGCATCTGCGAGATTTGCCTTGACATTGCGACGAGTTTCATTGATAAACTGCTCTCTCGCAGTTGTGTACATGGCTGCCCGTTGTGTCCGGTCGATACTGTCATCATCGCTGTCGTACCCCATCTCCTTCATTATGTTCCGTATATGTTGGTCTGCCTTCGACCGGACAACATAAGTAGGGATCTGGAAGCGCCTGCAATTCAGGAGAATTGCAATGTCGGTGGAGGTGAAACGGTTGTCAAATAGTACGACGATGCAGTCGAAGACATAGAGTCCCTGCGCATTGAAATATTGCCAATCTGGAATCTTGATCGTCCCCGCTCCAGGAAGGTCATACCAAACATGACGGCACTGCTCATCAGGGTCTGGATATCTTCCCAATGTCATGGTTGTTTCCGTAACCCCTGTCCGAGCGGCACCAGCTTCACGGTTAGTCAAACCGCGGAACCCATTGACGAGGGATGACTTCCCCGCTCCAGCCCGCCCAGCAACAGCGAAATGGAATAGGTTCTCCTGATACTGGATTTTCGCTTGGGCAGCACGAATTTCTTCAGTGGTAGGGGTTACGACAGGCTGAATACCCTCCCTGAGCCGCCTCTCAGCGTCATCCCTGGCAGCCGCAGCCTCACGAACATCGGTCTCCGCGGATTTCCTTGCCGCTTCCGACTCTGTGATGACCCCATCAGTCCTCCGCTTCTGTTCTTCTGCTGCTCTCTGAAGACGCTTAGCGTCTTGCTGAAAAGCCGCTGCCGCTTTACTAGCTTCTTCCAAAGCGGCTTGGGTACGTCGTCTCTCGGCTTCAGTCTCTTCAGCCTTCTTCACAGCCTCCTCGGTGGCAAGGTGTGCGGCGTTTTCTGCAGCAAACCGAGCAGCATTCGCGGCTCTCTCAGCTTCAACCATGGCCATCATGTGCTCATGAGCTTGCTGCTGCGCAGCTGCCGCGGCCGCGATCGACGCTTGCTGAGCCTGGAGAACCCGGTTTTGCATCTCTTGATTTGATCGCGCGAGCTGAGCGACTTGCCGCCTCATGTTGTCAAGGTATCGATTGGCTCGATCGCGCTCTGCCTCAGCCAGCATGCGCGCTTCCATCGCAGCATATATGGGATTGGGACCATCATCGTCATCGGAACCGAATATCTTTGATGCGAACCAGCCTGCAGCGACGGGTAGGAGCCATGTCATCTGCGAATGGATATCAGTGACAGGCAATTGATGAAAGGTAAGTCAGTACGATGTTTGCTTAACTGAACTTGAAGGCGGATGAAAAAGGTTTTTGGGTGAGGCTTCTCACCCCTTGAATGATAGTGTAATATACCTCCACAGCTAGGCCCAGGCTGTTGGCCTCGTTGCCTGTATGGTTGAATGGGGAATCGTGATTTAACCCTTCCCTGGACTGCGTTGATTAAATATCTATGGCACGAGGTTCGCATTGCGGCTACAGGATCAACACCAGGAACATGAGGTTGAGTAAGGCAATCGTCGCAAGCCAAAGTGGGGAAAGAACCCTTGCGATGATCATATTAAGTACACTCGTGGTGAGGCTTGGAGCAAATGAGTGCATGCAGGCGATAAGCTTTGGCAAAGATAGCAAGTAAAGGCGTGAGACGTGGAACCATTGCACTGCCAGCTTCGCTCCAGCCCTCGTCGCACTCCAGGGCTTGTCGATAGTACTAACGACCTCCTGACACTGCCAACCACCGATGAAGTGGTCGACCTTGCTCAGAAGCCAGGCATTGTTGACCACGCCCAGTTCGTAAGAAACGTCCTAAAGGGTCTAGTCACCTGAGTCACGGTAAGTGGTGGGGTTGGTTGGGATCGCTGTTGTCAGATTCGAATAAAGCCAAAGCCATTGTTAACGGCTCTCAGCGTTGTCTGTGAATGACTAGGATGGGATGCAAGTCGGTCGCCTACGATTACGAGAATGACGTGGACTTACCGAGCGTCTTGACGCTAGTGTGAGGTATCCCCTGCAGGATATTCGGCGCCACCTTGGCCTTGCTGCACAGTAAAATAAGGCGTATCCATAACGCAAAGAATAGGTGACTATCACTGTCATCACTTCCCTGCGTTACGGATACCCAACCACGTGTCGTTTTGAAGTACTTGCTAGACCAACTTGCGGAAGAAATTTGTTTGAGTGGTTGACGCTCGACGGGGCTTGTGGTGAGCGGAGGAATGAGCACAAGGTTTGGTTCGGCAGGGAGACATGGCGAGCCTTTCCATGTCAACCACTGTGTGGGATCTTGACTTCGAAAGGCCCTGGTCAGCCTCTCTATGTCTTAGGGTAGATCGACGTCAGCCACCTTTCCATCATCTCACATTTCACCAGCACGTCGCAGCTCACCAGCGTGTCATCCACTCCTTTCGCAGTCAAGCTCTCTTAGCATACATCTCATCATGATCACTCCACAAACCGTCCTCGTTTCCAGCACCGTCAACGAATATTGTCAGCCTATCTCCAGCCACACGACACTCTGTACTGCAAACATAATTACAATCGTTGGTAAGTAGTCCCCTGCGCAAAGATAAAGGAGCACTGACAACGTATGTTGACAAGTCATCGGGGCCATCGTGATCTTCTCAGGCGCAGGTGCTGTATGGTTGCGGTGGATGCGACGTGCGACTCCTGCTGCTGGTGCTGATGAGGAACAAGGTACTCTCCACTCGTATGACATAGAACTCACGCCTTATGACAACGCAGCTCTATGTCCAATCTATCATCACAACGTGGACTCTGTCTCCGTCAAGGATATCGTGCAGGGACCAATCAAGCCAGAGCCGGCCAAAATCGCAGAGCCCGACGTGTTCTGGTCGCCGCAGGATCGACTACCCGAGCTTCATTTCCATCTCGACCCTCTGCCCTCCACAGATGAGATGGGGAGATTCGACTTTGCAGTTCGCCGACTGTCATGCCCTTTTCCATCCACACCGTCTCCGCGCTCGAGCTGGGGCTATTCGAGGACGTCTTTGTTTCAGTCCTGTGGGAGTACGGCGCGGTGACGGTGGTGGCTGGTTGACGGATGCAGTCGGTGTTCAAAGTTTCGCGGCAGACAGTTGCCATAAAGGTTTGGGAGCATCTTCGTTGATTGCTGTAATATGTACTCCGTCAATGCCGTTTTTATCGGTCTTCGTTTACGTGCCATGGTGATTGCGGCGTCGTTGATTGAACATGGTTAGTGCGTTGTGGTGCTGCGCTGTACCCGAAATGATTTCAGAGTAAACCAGATGATTGATATCTGTCATTGCGCATCATGCATACCACCCGGCCTTCAATAAAACCCGTGCAACTGCCAATATACCCGTCTGACCTTTCACTACACCTCCATGCCACAGTTTTCGGATACCATCCTCACCTTCTTTCGCAAGAGGGAAGCCACAGGCGAGGTTTGTTCTCCATCTTCTGACAACCATTGTGCTCAACTGAGAGTATCATAGGGCGGCTTGCTTACTGGCAGTGATCCCTCAGCTTTCGATGTTTCCGACCCGCTGAGGCTATGGATCATTCAAGCTGGTGCGTATGTTTGATATGGTCATCCCCTCAGACTACATTCGTCTCAATCCAACCTAGGTGTCATCATAATGATGGCCCAGTTCCTTTCTTTTGGCTTGCGCAGGATGAAGCAGCCAAAAGTTATCGCTGAAGTCCTCGGCGGTATTCTTCTCGGTCAGTCTTCTTCTTTCTTTGTCCGTCCATTTATCTGACCTACGCATTATACAGGCCCAACTGCCTTTGGGCGTATACCCGGCTTCACGCAACATATATTTCCTTCCGATTCAATCCCATATCTAACTCTCGTAGCTAATATCGGACTCTGTCTTTTCCTCTTCATCGTCGGTCTCGAAATAGACGCCAGTATCATTAAACGCAATGCTCGCATGTCAGCAATCGTCTCCCTCTCGGGCATGGCTCTACCCTTCGGCCTCGGCGCTGCCCTCTCCGTCCCACTATACAACCACTTCATCGACCCCTCCGTCCAATTCACCCATTTCATGCTCTTCACGGGTGTTGCATACTCCATCACAGCTTTCCCCGTCCTCTGCCGCATCCTCACAGAACTAAAGCTCCTAGATACAACCGTCGGCATCATTGTCCTCTCAGCAGGCGTAGGAAACGATGTCGTAGGATGGACGCTTCTCGCGCTCAGCGTAGCGCTCGTTAATGCCGGCTCGGGCCTCACAGCACTCTGGATCCTCCTCACCTGCCTCGCATTCACCATTTTTCTCATACTTGTTGTCAAGCGTGTCATGCTCTGGCTTGCACGAATTACGGGAAGCACAGACAACGGACCTACGATGTTTTACATGACAGTCGTTATGATTCTCCTGTGGGCGTGCGCGTTCTTCACGGATATTGTAGGCGTTAATGCTATTTTTGGTCTGTGCTCGTCTTTTTTCTCGTCTTTTCTCATCTTATCGCGTCGTACCACTAGGCGCGTTCCTGGCGGGTATTATCGTACCTAGGGAAGGTGGTCTCGCCATCGCTTTGACAGAGAAACTGGAAGATATGGTCTCCGTCGTGTTTCTCCCTTTGGTGTGTACGTTCTCTTCTCCTTTGGTCAGTCATTCATTTCGTGCGTGCGTGTTTGTGGGGCAGTACTTTACGATCTCAGGCTTGAACACCAACCTCGGACTTTTAGATGATGGTCTGTCATCTAAGACGTTGCGTTTCCTTACAGCTTTTCTTTACGTCCTATGGTTGCAGGTATCACATGGGGTTTCACAATTGCCATCGCATGTCTTGCGTTCTGCGGGAAGTTTGGTGGATGTACGATTGCTTCAAGACTGTCTGGTTTTAGCTGGCGTGAAGCTAGTACAATCGGAGCACTCATGAGTTGTAAAGGGTCCGTATTCATTGGTATCCCGTAATTTTCTCGTTGGCTGAATCGTTTTTACCCCAGTCTCGTCGAGCTGATCGTGCTCAATGTCGGACTTCAAGCTGGTATACTCTCCCCAAGGGTATTCTCTATGTTCGTTCTAGAGGCCCTAACCCTCACCTTCATAACCACACCCCTCGTCACAGCCCTGTACCCTCCAGAGCGGCGCGTCATCGCCGTCCAAGGTGGTGCGCCGTCCCGAAACCGCAGTCGCAGTACAGAAAGCGGCGATGGCGATTTCGACAAAAAACCTATAGTGAGCGAGGAATACCCATGGCGCCACCGCTTCACAGTCGTCCTCGATAAACTGGAACATATGCCGTGCATGATGGCGCTCACGCAGCTCGTGCGTTTTCCCCTATTTGCACCCGCATCCGATTTCTCGCCCCCGATGTCAGTCACGAACACTAGTGCCACCATCATGGTTGCCGCCGCTGCGAATACCACGATGTCTAAGGTCAGCACTCCCAAAGTGAGCATCAACGCGCTGCGCCTCATCGAGCTCTCGGATCGTACGTCGGCGGTGATGAAATCCACATCCTCCGCTTCTGATGCGCTCATCCACACCGACCCTCTTTTGTGCATATTCCGCATGTTTGGCCAGTTAAACGGGTTGAATGCGGGGATGGGAATGGGGGCAATGGATGCGGAGATGGCTATAGTGCCATATGATGATTTAGCGTGGAATGTGGCTGAGCATGCGAGGAGGTGCGGAGCGCAAATGGTGTTGGTGCCGTGGTTGCTGCCTTCTTCCTCTCCTTCTGGTGCGGGCGAGTCAAATCCAAACCCGAACGAAAAAGAGACATCAACCCCGCGTATCCAGAAAGAACACACCCACAACCCCTTTGAGCTCTTCTTCGGGTCGGGGAGTTTAGGCGGCGATAAATTGGCGTCGCAGTTCGTAAGGGGGGTGTTTGCGCAGTGCGTTGAGACGGATGTGGCGCTTTTTGTTGATCCTGGACACTTCCACACCCACACCGACCAACATACCCATACACACTCCGATACCAGTGTGGAGGAGGGCGAGCAGCAACAGCATATTTTTCTACCATTCTTTGGTGGGCCTGATGATCGTCTTGCGCTTGAATTCGTGGTGCAGCTTTGTGCAAACCCAAAGATAGGAGCGACGGTTGTGAAGATGGAGAAATGTGGAGTTGAGAGCGGAGCCGCGGGATCCGACACTGATACCAAAGCCGATATCAACGCGTTGGCGGTTCCTCACCAGACGGTGACTTCGGTGAGTGTCGTGTTTCCTATATGATGTGGTGTATTGTGGTACGCTGACAAGCACAAACCACACAGACGATCGGGTTCCCAGACACGGTATACGCACAGCCCAATACTCAAATGCGCCTACAATCCGAAACTGCTGATAGTGTTATATGGTCTCGATTCGCTAGTCCTCGTTTTCGCGTTCGACTATCACAATTACAATCACAAACATCAGAAAAAGACCAAGACCAAGATGAAGAACCAGACACGACACCCGCACCCATCCGAGCAGCCCTCTCCCGCATCGAATTCACGCACCAAAGCTCGCCTGCCCCATTGCACAGCGCCATCCACCACCTACGCACATCCATCAGTGCGAAACATAGACAGAAGCGGGTGTTGGTAGTTGTTGGACGGTCGAAGAGGTTGGCTGTGGAGGACCATCATGCGGAATTGAAAGAGCTAGTGGAAGAGGCTAGGGATGAAGGAAAGGAGGGGAGGGTTGGGTATGAGGTTGTGAGGCGGACTATTGGGGATGTGGGGTGTGCATTTGTTGTGGGCGGCGCTGGAGCGGGGGCTGGTGGAGTGGTTGTGGTGCAGGCTGCGAATGTGGTGACGGAGTAGGTTGGGAGTTGATATATACCTTGGAAGTGGATGGACACATGGATGCATAGGAAAAATCATCCTACTTTACCTCACTCGTGTGGTGTGGGTTTGTACGATAGTTAATGGACGGTTGGAAGGTATCCGGATTTCAAGGACGAACGGGAAGGTGACGCGGGAGGAGGGATTATGCCTTCATAAAGGTAGAGGGGACAATGAAAACAGAAATACAAAACGAGGGGACCAGAAGATAAAGATACGAGACGTAAGTATACCACGGATATCATGCCCTGCTCTTCTTTTTTTCCTTCTCTTTTTTCTTTTCCTTTTTCTCCTTCTTCGAAGAGTCATCCTGAAGAAAGGAAGCAAAAACGTGAGTAAAGGTCCCGAATACCCGACACGTTGTAGCGCACCTTAGTAGGAGCAGCAGCAGCCTCTGCCTTATGCGCAGCCTTGGCAGCCTTCTTCAAAGCCTTCTTCTCTTCCTTCGACATCTTCACCTTCTTCTCGGCAGGCTCCTCGTCCACCGCGTCGTCCACATCCATCTCATTTCTCGACCTCTTCTTTTTCTTGTTCTTCTTATCTTTCTTAGGTGTCACTTCGATCAAGGGCAATATAGGCTCGGCGTCGTCCATCTCGGCGTCTGGCTTGTCATCCATGTCCACATCCTCGTCTTCGTCTTCATCCAGGTCTAATGCGAGGGTGTCGAGGACTTTGCGGATAGCGTCTACGTTCTTGGTCGGTGGAGCACCTGTCTCGAAGAAAGTGAGGCGTTCTTCGACTTGTGCACGGAGAGCCTCGCCGAATTTTGAAGTGGGGTTGTCTGTGGTGTTTTCAGTGTGTGCGCGAACGGAGGAATGGACGAATTACCTGTGTAACAGTCTATCCGGGAGGCGATAGAGCATTTGTTTGCTAGGAACCGGGATATCCGGCCTTTGTGCTTGGGGTCTGCACGCCCGATGAAGGAGGAGTGATATAGAAGACCGTACTGTTGTTGATATTAGCTTCGTTGACACTTGGAAAGGAGACGGTGTACCTTGGGGGTGTTGCCCTTCGTTTTGAGTGCCCTGAACAACGCCTTCTCCGCACCAAGAATCTGCACCGTACTAGCAGGGTACTTGCTCAGATTAGTCAAGCTCCCAGCATGGCTGATCAACCGTGCGCCTATCCGCTCTCCGAGCAACGCAGTGAGGGAGGGAGCGACTAGGTTCATTTTCTCGCTCAGGTAGGAGACGAGGGATTTACGGTAGTCGGCGATGCTGATAACGCGAGTGGCGAATGCGGAGATGTTGAGCATGTCGATTTCGGATATGGATGAGCCCATGGAACCGCGTGCGGCGTCGAGTATGTTTTGAGCGAGAGTAGAGTCGTCCCCTACAAGCGTTGTGAGTTCTGGCAATTTTTCCTCTGTCAGTGTCTCTTTGTCGCCAATGAACTGCGCAACGCGGGCGTATTGGTGGTTATCTGGGACGAGCTTGATGAGTTCCGGAAAGTGGTAGCCGTACCACTCTCGTATGCGCATAGCGAACAAGTTGACGTCCTTGTCGAGCTGGTCGAGGAGGGCAATGGCTTGTATGATCATATTGTCAATACGGTTGACATTAAATTTCAGTTTGGCGCGGGAGTAGGAGTGGCCAAGACCGAGTTGGGCTTTCTTGATGTCGGTAGCGTCGAGCCCTTTGAGGAGCTTGGGAGCATGCAAGCGGATGCCCCGCAGAATTTCTTGAGCAGTGTCGGAGGCATCGCACTGAATACTGAGGGCGTCGGTGACGGACCCTGCGAGTGTGGCTTCAGAGACTGCGAGAACGATCTTGGATCCTTTTTTAGGCTTGGAGAGGTTGAGCTCGAGTAGGGATTTGAGGTGCTCGTTGACAATGCCTGAGATAAAGTCAGCGAGCACCAGTAGGAAACTTGGTGATGCATACCTTCTGATATATCATTCATGTTCTCCAGAGCCTCCGCTGCACTTTTGAATGGCGAAAAACTGATGAGGGAGGCCATTTTGCCAAACTTTGAGAGGTCATCTATGGAGTCCTGGACGGATTTTATGCGAGAGCCGATATCTTCGTGGAGTTTGACATCAAAGATGGCGTATCCGGACGCTGACTCGAAGAGTGCGTGCGTTACCATTGTGGATTTTGCACTGTGCTCACTGTCGAACGCGTTGAACTGAGCGAGTCGAGTCAGTCGACTGGAAATTTTGGAACGGCATATCCCGAAAAGTACTGCCAAATGTGGAAAGGGACTCGCCAGGAAGCAATCCGTTATGTAACTTATGTTGATCACAGGCTGTTCAAAGTCCCAGACGTTGAGCGCTGCACGCTCGTTCCCCTGCAATCACTGCAGTAAGAGTTCACTATCGAGCCCCGCTACCCGACGTTTTTGTCAACGATTACCTGCCATACAAGCTGAGCCTGTCGAGCGAGGCTTTTTTTACACCTCGCCCAGCTCCTTATACTTCTCAGTTGGTCTACCACGCGCCGCTTCTAGGATCACTAAGGCCTGGGTCTGATTCTAAGGAATTCGTTTCAATGTATAACAACCGACCCACGTCCTTCGTACCACGATCGCAGCAAGACTCCACAGTACCGAGCTCTTTTACCAGGCGTCCACAAATCCCAGCTTCTTCCATATCAGAGGAGTCGGAGTCGATCTCTTTCGGGTCAGGCTTGTTGCGCAGCTCATCATCCAGCTCTATCGAAAGTGCTGCACTCGACTCTTCTTATTTGGTCCGTCGTGCGCCTCCAGAACCACCAACGCCCGAGCCTGGTCTGCCGGAGGTATATCATTCGCACAGTAAGTGTGCAAACGTATCATCGCGTTGATCATTTACAAACCCTTTCATATGACTGGCGTATTGTTAGAGGAAGCGCCCCCTGCTAAATACTCACATGGTCAGCTCCGGGAGTTGCTTGGAACTCCCATCTCAGGTGAGTCCCCTATCTGGTTCGGGTAGTCCAAAGGTACCCTTTTAATTCCTATCTAACCTTGCAGCTGGTCTTTATACACCTCGTGTAACAACCAATTCTCGGAGTCCTCGTGCTGCTGTATACTGGCCATCAGCGTCTTGGAGTCTATTTTCCTTCAGCCCAGTGTTACTTGCGCTCCTCACAACCGACCCGCTGGCACCATTTCCGTGCCTCACGAGGCCCAAAGCAATCACCAACTTTAATCCAGATGAAGGGGCCACATTGTTCCATGCCTCGCCCAGGTCAGATCAAATGATTTTTCTCGGATAGGATTTGTGCTTAGCTCAATCGACCATCCCCATCAGGGAAGTCGCAGGCAGTGCTTCTCAGTCGTACACCCGACTCACATCCACGGATCCGCCTTCCTCGAGCTCAGGACGCCCTATTCTGAGCATTAGGAAGCGTAAGCTGCTGTTCAACCAGTCGCTGCAAACCGTGGGTAGGCAAGATCAGCTGGAAGCACAGATCGATGGAGATTGGCCGAGATTGGCACGATCGCCATTTGCGGCATCTCCCCAGGTCTCCAGAGGTTCATTGAAGCTACACTGGCAGCTGCTTCCGTACGATCCTATTCGATCAAACAAATTTATTCACTTCGATGTTGCTTTCCCCACCTCTGACATCGAGTATAGACAAAACTCGCCATACGGTGTCAAATCGACGCCCTTGTCTGACGCCGATTTCGAGAAGCTGGCTACAGACAGGAAGTCGATGAAGATAATCATAATGTTTCAACGCGGTCCATTTAAGTGGCATATCCAAGTGGAGCGTGATGAAGGCATTCGAGTGCGGGATGTCTTCGAAGCGATATATGATTTTTTCCAGATACCACTCTCGTCCTATGAAAAGAGCTTGATTCCGCGTCACCACCTTGCAGGATACGAAAAGGCATTTAGGCTTCGCCACACCTTGGCTGCGCACCCCACCGTCGGGCAAAGTCACGACTGGAAGCGCATAGATACACTTCTGCACGAGACGCTCTTCTGTGGCATGACTCGATCGAACTTAGGAAATTGGAGGTTGGATGTCAGTGGGTCGATGCCTACAGTCAATCAAGGTAGTAATAGCAAGGACGGGATGGGTGTACTGTCGGATGCTCTAATTGTACGTTATTATCCCCTCATGAGCTCTGCATAGTTGATAGGCTACCTGCATCTTTAAAGTATAACCCTGAAACCACCGCATCAATGATACTTAATAACTCCCGCACTGTGCGTTTTCGATCTCCATTGCCTTGTACTTTGTGAACATTGGTTTCATCTCTGATTATTTGCAGGAGCACGAGTACCTACCGCTATACCCCATTCAAACTCCTGAGGCACCACCGAAATATTCCGATATCGATTTATTTAATATACCTGTAATATTTGTGACCTGCTCGCTTTTTGTCTACTAACACGTATTATTAGCTTTCTGCCGCCTTTGTGTCGCCTAGCAATGGTGTGGGTAGTGACAAAATGGTACGAGTCATTTACTTTGCGACTCCTGCCTGATCATTGATGAACTCTTAAGTTGCCCTCGTGGAATGCCTGCAGGATCTGTAATTTCACACGGTTGAATGCTTTTCTTCAACATAGAACACTGTATACCCTACTGAACAATGTCCCCCTACATTCCCCGGATCCTTCAAGCCAAGACAATACCTGGGCCTTCTTCTGTAGATTTGTACCCCTAGGTGCTTTGTTTGACTCACCTGCCCGCGGTCCTCTGCCGATGACTCATCCTGGCAGTGGTCGTACTCGCCTCATTGAAACGCTTGAGTTAGCACTCGACAACCCCAAGAATAGCATGTCATGGCTACACGGACCCCTTGGCACCGGAAAATCTGTGATTGCATATAATCTTGCTAGTCGTTGTAGGCAGAAGCATAGATTGGCAGGCAGTTTTTTCTTCTCTCATGTGCACGCGAACTGCAGAAGCGCGCATTCCGTCGTGCTCGCGCTTGCGTATCAACTGGGGCTTTCTGAACCGTTGGCGAAGGATAAAATAATTACAGCCCTCAGCAGCGATCCTGGCCTCATGTTCCCTTCCCGAGATTTGCGCGAGAAATTCGCCCGACTCATCATTGAACCTCTGGAAACGGTTGATTGGCGCTTTTCTTCGAGAGCATTGGTAATTGATGCTGTGGATCAGTGCCAAGACCAGACCCTGGATCTCATTTCACTCCTCACTCGACTTCTCTCCCATTTGACTGATGTTGGCCTCCATATCTTCTTTGCAAGCCGCGACGAAGTATTTATCAAACGTCATTCCACACCAGTCACATCAATGTCTATCGAACGCCAATTTGCAATAGTCACATTGCACACTACAGACCGTCAAGTTAGTCTGCCCCGCATCGACATTAATTCAGACATCAGGTCATTTCTCTGCCAATCTTTCAAGAAGATATACGCACGCCATCGTCTCCAGTGTCGCAAACCGTGGCCGCCTGATGATGTTCTCGACCACCTTGTGAATAGAATTGGACCGTACTTCGGCGCCGCATCGGTTGTCGTCAGGTTTATCGAAAGCCTTGATCATGATCCCACAGACAGGATGGATCTCATCTCTCATATTCTCACCAATCCTTCGTCGCCCTCAGAATCATCAGTGGATGACTTCTACAAATCTATCATCTCCACATCCGACGACATCAAACAAACATACCTTCACCTCACGATTGTTGCGAGCCTTCCTAGCATGCTATCGTGTTCGCAACTAGATAACCTTCTTAATCGAGGGACAAACCAGAAATTCGACATGTGTTCCGTATTGTCCCGATTATCACCCCTAGTTCACATTCCCGCTAGTGATGGTGCTGTGCAAATCTGTCACGAGTCCCTTTGCGACTACCTCTGCGACCCTCTGCGTTGCGGAGAGCGGTTGATTCCGCAGGCGCTAGTTCATCGTCTACTTGCTTACTCTTCTTTGAGTATCATGGTCAAGGAGTTGCCAGATGACAGTACAATCTCGTCTCGATTATCTCAGTTGACGGCCGATAGCACGTCGCTCAATGGCTTTGACGATGAAAGTGTTCTGTCACTTGTAGTGTATTTGCCACCGGACCCTCTGCAGTTGTTGTTTGCGCTTCCGCACATCATGCAACATGGTGTTACAGGACTTACGGCTGATCCTCGCACAACTTTTGCGCTGGGGTATTTCTGTTCTGCCTGGCAGATTTTACAGCATTTTGAATTGTCAGCATTCAATACCTTATTACCCTCTTTCCGCTTCCTGAAAGACTTGCGATCTCTACCCGTACTCCTGGCCTTCCCGATATTTCTGTCGTTTGAGTCCCTCGGAAATGGTCAGATTCCGGGCTCGTCAAGTCTGCAAAACGAACCGCGTATAGGAGCGTTAAATGCAGTGGCTGAAATTGTTAACCATTTGTATGCCCTCAAGGACGAATGCAGAACTGGCTCGGGCGCACTTGATTATGCTTGCACTCATTGGGCGTATCACCTTTCTTTGGCAGAGTGGGACGACGACCTCCGCTCCATTTTGACGACTTTTATCAGTCAAAAGCTCGAGAAGTGGCTTGTGAGAGCATGGTGCCTCCAGAATTTTGTGACCTGCCTTCGAATATTGTATAATGTTCGGGAGTTATGCTTGACAGCCACTCACTTTGGTGCTCGGAGTACTGATGCAAACATGGAGACAATAACAACGGCCGAAGAGGCTGAGGCAGAGACTCAATATACCCTAGCATCTGCGGGAGAACCTAGCAGAGCGACAGAAAAGAAAGCTTATGAAGTCCTCACAGAACCACAGGTGGGAAGGAAGGCAATAGAGTCCAATTCTGTGCGTAGACCTGTTCTTGCAGTGCATGAGATTGATGCGAATCTTTGCAGACTTTCGTGTGCATGTGGCGTGGTCCGTCTAGATTATGTTGCAACAATTTGTTCAACGTCCACAATCTTCCTTCTCATCTACGAACCCATTACGGAAGTAACAAGCTTGTCTTCTGCCGGTGGGGTAACTGTTCTCGTGTGATGAGGAGAGATACCATTGCGAGGCATGTGAAAGAGGTACACCTTGGGATCCGTCGTTCAAGATCAAACACAAGGGTACTTGCAGGTATATTTGACAGAAGTAGCAAACAAATTACTCATTGAAATTGATCGTCTGGGCAACATGTAGGATGGCTATGCACGATTCTAATCCTCCCAAGTACCATTGTCGTTCAAACCATGATAGTAACTTATCCCTCCAAAAGGCACGAAAAA
>MU837239.1:0-44488 GCA_029603245.1 Rhizopogon salebrosus TDB-379
GTTCAAATTACACATATGTTGGGGTGTAACTTGTGAACATAAGGGAGAGAATGATTTACAACGCTTTTCAATTCAGTGAGACTTCAGTATGTGAAGTAAAGCATCTATAGTACAGATGATTCTGTGTATCCCATTCCTATTCAAATATCCCTTTCACGTTGCAAAATCCTGTCCGTGAGGAATTTGAGTGCTACCTCCGATCTTCCTTGAGGATCCATCAGGTTGAAGGACATCTCCTTGCTACCACTCAACTCCTTGAGGAATGTAGGCACTCGGAAAACGATGTAAGATTCATTGGGTCGACTCCCAAAGGTAGGATCCTTGTGCTCTGACCAGTTGCTAGGAATGCTGCCGACAGGTCGCGGAAACTCCACATATTTCCAAATAGCCCCAAATGCAACGATTGCACCAATGGTCTTGAGCGTCGAATCTCCCAAAAAAGCATGAAGGGCTTGCCGCTTGATTTGTGTTGTCACAGAGGCAAATAGATGTTTTTTCTGCAACCTCTTCGGCTTAATCTCCGTGAAAAGAATCACCCTTTCACGTTCAATAATTGGTGGAATCGAGCGTGGCAGGCGTATACGACGAATGATCTGAACAAAGTCAGGGATTACATGGGATTTTGTAAACACAGGCCGAATCACAGTGGGTCTGGGGGGTGTCTTAGGCTCTGTGCCGGATTCTAAACCCCAGGAAGATGACACTGATCCACTGCGGCTGTTGCTCCGAGAACGTGATATAGGTGGAAAAGGGTCGAAGGAGCGAACCAAAGCATGCTGCGGTGTGATGTTGCAGACAAGGCATTCCCCAACGAAGCTTGGGAATGTGTACCTTTCCAAAGTGCGAGCCCATACAGAATACCACGGAAATTCTCTATGGTCTGCATCTGCCGCTGAAATTGCGACCATCAATGCGAAGTCATCCAGCAGAGGCATCTGGCCATCACTTGATTCCTGTGGCGTAACGTCGTCGGACGTTTGTCGCGTGGTATCGCATGTGAGTCCTCTAGATGGAATTAAAGATCTCGGAAAAATCCCCTTTATTTGGGGAGAAATGGATGAACTGGTTGACAGTGCGCGCGGGCGATTGGTACGCATATTCTTGGGAGCTTTCTTGTGTATCTCAACAGCAGGCTCAAGGGGAAATGAGGGAGGGGGATCTCGATACGTGTTGAAACTTGAATGTGTGTTGGAAGAGCCCGAGTCCGGGGATCGTGAGGTACTCGGCGAGCGATCATGGAGGGACCATCCAATGCCGTGGCCATCATGCGTTCCACGAGGATAAACCAGTGATTGTGGGAAAGGTTCGTATGGGGCACGATAGCGAACTAGATTGTCCGATGGGCCAGGTGCTGGCGAGCGTTGAAACGGTCTTTGATGGGTATGAGGGGAAGCGCTCAGTGACATTGAAGATGCAGGTGATCGATTATCAGGAGTGTACAGATGGGACCTATGTGAAGAATGCTGTGATATAACAGGGGAGACGGACACAGGTGATCGATTATCAGGAGTGTATCGATGGGACCTATGTGAAGAATGCTGTGATGAAGCAGGGGAGACGGACGCAGGTGATCGATCATCAGGAGTGAACGAGTGAGACCGATGTGAAGAATGAAATGACGTTGCGGGGGAGATAGATACTGGGGAGTTAGCACCAGAAGGATAGTAAAAATTGCGACCTTGAGAGCTACGATCCATGATGCGTGATACTGTTAGAAGAGTTCAGAGAATAACATGTTTTATACCTGAAGCCTGGAAAGAATGACCATCCACAACTGAAGTGTAAAACGCACATCAGCAAAACAATCGTTAATCATTGTTTCGAACTCATGAGCACATGCCGGAATCAGACACAGAACACTTCGTGGATAACCTGTGGAGGTGACTTTCAGCGGACCAGCGATGGCTGTGTCATGTCGCCACATTTAAATGACGAGAATTCTTGAGATGGTAGATCCACAACCTTTCCCCCAGATTCGTTTTTGGCAACGACACTGACCGCGTTCAATTTCTGTCTGCGTACTACACGCCAGAAGTCCTAACATAAAATGTCAGCATCCAAACTTCTTCGTCAATCCATGCAAAACTTAAGTGTGAGCAAGCTGCATCTTGATCGCAGCTTATTGTTGACATGTAATTGCAGATGGTCGAAGGGAAGCCGAAACTGCCGCCCGTCGTACCACTCAACGCAGCACAGTCAATCCCGCCGCCACTCGAACAACTTCTACGTCCATCCCGCCCAAGCCAGCTAGAATTTTCATACCCATCCAGACACCGCCATACACAATTCTACGGTTTCTGGATCAACCAACAATGGCTCGTCGACCTCGGAAAGAATGTACAGTATCCTGAGGATCACCTCGACCCTCCGAATGACGACGATTACTTTTTAAGAGGCTTCGAGCATATCAGCTGGGCTGTTAGAATTGATCCTCTGACTGTGCAGCTCTGCTTGCAGCCGAAGAAGGATGGCGCGCCTCCCGAGTATGTTGATGCTGATGGAGAGGTGTTTGTCTTGTCTGTGTTCTCTGATGAGGAAGCCGACTACCCAGCCCGCCCAGCGCAGGAGCAGGTGGACTATTTGACGAAAGTTCTGGGTAGAAAGCCTCGGTGGTGGGTCGGTATCTGGCCACGTAACGATTGGGAGTGAATGTACTAGAAATATCATGACCTCAAATCATCTGCCATGCATGTATCCACTGGTTGGACGCGAGTCACGAGACCTAGTACTTCAAAACTTCATGTTCGACCTATCTATAATCTGAGAACTTAGAAGCATCTGTTGGAGATACAAACGACGATAAGGACGTGGTTGGACACGTGACATAATAGCTTAGATAATCACGTTCATTACTAGGACAATCTTTGTATTCTACATACATCGCGACACAATCTAGTGGCTTCTACAGTACTTGGAGCTTATACCTTTCAATAGGTTATGAGCCCTGCGCTCTGCTACTGAAGAAAAACAACACCACTCGAATAGCCTACCCACCGAAGAATGTCTTTCACTACGAAACTTGGAGATGAGTTCTTGAGGGTCCCGAAGCTAGATGTTTCAGGGAAAGACTGGCCTTTATGGAAAGGTCAACTCGAACTATCGTTGTCAGCAAGAGGGCTCATGGGGCACCTCACCGGGACGGCATTGAAGCCGAAGAATCCGGCTGATGGAAAATCTGCTGGTTGGTCACCAAGGAGATACAAACGACGATAAGGACGTGGTTGGACACGTGACATAATAGCTTAGATAATCACGTTCATTACTAGGACAATCTTTGTATTCTACATACATCGCGACACAATCTAGTGGCTTCTACAGTATCGTAGCGGCGCTCGGCCGCGCCAGTCCCCGACTTCACAATCATTTCAAGTACTTATTTTTTACGGAACGCAGTAAACTGATGTACATATGCTGCTGGAAATGCCAGGCTCACAATTTGACTCAGGGTGCGTGTAGCATGCTAAACTGCGTACAGTTGTCTACATTTATATGTACCTGGGGCAGTCGTCGCACCCCGCTGCGCGGCGTACTCCTCCTGCCCCAATAGTAGATTATTACGCAATCATTCCACTTTCCCACAGATCCGTTTGCAAAAAAGTTGACGTTTTCATGCAGAACTTTTCTAGATTTTGAAAGTGAGCAATCATGAAATCAAGAGTTTGACTCAGACGGAACTCACATGGGCAGTTGTTGTTGGAATAAAGACAAGAGAAGTTGAGAGCGTCAGAAGGCAACCAAAAGGGACTATACAGTTTATACATGACAGGTGACAGGTTTTTCGTGGGAAAAAGTGAAGCAAAGTCTTGTAGAGAAATGGACATTTCGTGACGACAAAACCCTCTTCCCACTACCGTGGGAGTCGGGGACTTGGAGCTTATACCTTTCAATAGCATCTTGTATCCCTTGCTCTCAATGTGCAACTACCGGAGAGGCTGTTTGGGATTGAGCAGGTAGCTGGTAGCAGACTCCTCCAAGAGTCCACCACAGTATATAGTACACACCCGTGTTCTACCAAACTTCTACTGACTATTGACTCTGATGTTTATCTAGCCTAGGCTCGGTACAGCGCAAGGACGCACTCTGTACTACTACGCCACGTATGAACAAATTCCATCGACTGGCAAAACTCATGCCAGAAGAAATGAGAGTAGTGGGTTCATGCAAGCACTTGTGGGCGTGACTTGCAGCGACCATCGGTCCATCATTCGCCACACGATTCAAGTCAAATTCACATCTCAAATCAAATCGCCATCAACCACGTATTTGAATCAACGAAATTCTCGAGGTTTGTGAACAACAATCGTTTCTCACATTTAGCTCTGACGGAGACAGCATTCAATTAACAGAACATCATATGTCCGCATCCAAACTTCTTCATCAGTCCATGCAAAATCTGAGCGTGAGTAAGCTTTATCTTCACCTCGGCTTATTGCTGACTTGTCTGGTAACTTCAGTTGGTCGAGGCAAAGGCAAAACCGCCGCCGCCCGTACCGCCACTTGTGCCACTCGAACGCCCATCTGAACCACATCAGCTAGCCATTTCTTACCCTCCCAGGCACCGTCACACTCTGTACTACGGTTTCTCGATCAGTAAACAATGGCTGGTTGACCTCGGAAAGAACATATAGTACTCTAGTGATCACCTTGACCCTCCGGATTACGATTGTTACTTTCTGAGAGGCTACCAGTATATCCGATGGGCCGTCAAAATTCATTTTCTGGGTGTCGAGCTCTGCTTTCAGGCCAAGAAGGATGGTGCACCTCCCGACCATGTTAAGGCCAATGGAAACGTGCTTGTATTGTCTGTGCTTCCTGATGAGGAGGTAGACAACCCGATCCGCCCAGTTCAGGAGCAGGTTGATTATTTGACGGAACTTCTGGGTAGAAAGCCTCGGTGGTGGGTCGGTATCTGGCCACGTAACGATTGGGAGTGAATGTACTAGAAATATCATGACCTCAAGCCATCTGCCATGCATATATATCGCACGCCATCTACTGTACATTGGGAAGACTGTAGGCGAATGAAGATAGTCACGGGTACTTCATGTCATATTCGCACTAGCAATAACGTCCAATTCACAACATCCATTCCCCACACCAAACCACTGTTTGCTGTACTATCTAGTGCTAGCCTTGGCGCCTCCGCAGCCACACATCCCACTGGCAACTTCTTGGTATTCATCTCTGCGGTATGTAGCATCCTCCACGCTGTCGAAATATTTTGGGCGTACGTTGAAGTCCTTCACATTTTGCATTAAGATACTCTACTACATATATAGTTGTGCCTTTGATTCGAGAACCTTTGTGCGTTTGCAAAGGATTCCCTGCCTATATCGTTCCGTTTTCGCCGTCTTCGCTGCCGGAATTCCAATACAAATGTGCTAGCATAGCCCAAACTCGATCCTCGCATCACGTCGCCAACAAGATCGGCAAAGCTACGAGAGCATTTTGACCACAGACCGAGACCAGTTGAGCTACGAGAATGCCTGACTACCACTGATTGAGATGAGACCCCATCCCTGATATACCCGTCGACTCTTACCACTCATTCAGCCTTGATGATGGCTGGGGTAGATATTATCTATTTTGTTGACCGTAAGAAATAGATGTTGAATTATTTCAGTTCATGAGAAAGCACAAAAAATTGTATTGAAATGGTAGGGTGCTTGAGCTCACATGGCAATTTTACGGACTGAGATAATGTTTTACAAAGCCGTTTAATTCAGTAAGACTTCAGTTTTCGAAGCAACCTCTATATATAGGACAAATGACTCTGTATCCCATTCCTATTCAAATACTATGCTTTTCGCGCCGCAAAATCCTGTCCACGATGAAATTGAGTGCTCCCTCCGATGTCCCTTGAGGATCCATCAAGTCAAAACACATCTGCTCGTTACCACTCAGCTGCTGCAAGAATGTAGGCACTCGGTAATCGAGGACAGATTCTGTCGATCGACTCCCAAAGGTAGGATCCTTGACCTCTGACTGGTTCCTGGGAATGTTGTCAAGAGGCTTCGGAAATTCCACATATTTCCAAAGAGCTCCGAACGCAATAATTACTCCAATGATCTCGAGTGTCGAGTCTGCCGAAAATGCATGAATGGCTTGCCGCGTCACTTGCGTCATCGCAGAGTCAAACGGTTCGTGTCCCGGCTGCAACTTCGGCTTGATCTCAGTCAAAAGAATCACCTTTTCACGTTCAATGACTGGTGGCATCGCATGTTGCAGGCGGATGCGACGAAGAATCTGAGCGAAATCAGGGACAACATAAGATTTTGGCACAAGCTGAGCGAGTCCTGGAGGAGATCTAGACTCCATGTCCCAGAAGTCAATGCTGCTATTCCTTGAGCTAACCGGAGAGGGGTCGAAGGAGCGAATTAAAACATGCTGTGGTGCAAGGTTGCAGACAAGAGATTTCCCAATGGAGCTAGGAAATGTGTACTTGTCCAAAGTACGAGCCCACACAGCATACCATGAAAATTCTCTGTGGTCTCCATCTGCTGCTGACATCGCGGCCATCAACACGTGGTCATTCAGCAGACCGTCAGATTCCGGTGTCGCGGCGTTGTGGGAAGTTTGTTCGGGTGCTGGTGGTGCTGTCAGTGCAGCATTGTCCTGGGAGGCAGCGCCTGATGAAACAGTCCCCCCTCTGGGCCCTCCAGACGGCTGGTGAGCCGGAAAAGCCCGGTGACCCCCTTCCAAAGGTACGCTTGGGGCAAAATATGGCGCAGGGGACGTAGATAATGCACGAGAGCGGCTGTCACGCATGTTCTGTTGATTTTTTGTGCGTATCTCGAGAGCAGGCTCGAGGGGAAATGGGGGAGGGATAGGCCGATGCAGGCTAGAATTGGGATGAGCGTTGGAAGAGTCCGGGGATCGTGAGGCATCCGGCGAGCGATCATGGAGGTACGAAGGAACCACAGGGCTGCCATATATTCCAACATTATAAGCGGGTGATTGAGGGAAAGGTTCTGTGCGAGAACGAAAGCGAACTAGATTGTCCGATGGGCCAGGCGCTGGTGAGCGTTGAAACGGTATCTGAGGAGTGTGAGGGGAAGCACTCAGTGACGCTGAAGAAACATGTGATCGAGTATCAGGGGTGTACAAATGAGACCCGGGTGAGGAAAACGGCTGTGAGGTAGCGGGAGAGACAGGAGCTGAGCGCTGAGGAAAGTCAGAACCAGAAGGATAATGCAGACGGCGACCTTGAGAACTGTGATCCATGATGCTTGACAGGTATAGAAGAGAGAGGGAATAACAGATTTTATACCTGAATAAGGCTATGCTCAACTGGGGACAGAATGGGACTCCTCAACAGAATAATTTGCTGCTGTGGGCCGGCTCTGTGCAGCCGCCACAGAAGCCAAATGGTTCGCTGATCAGTGATGTGGCAAAAACAATAAGCAATGATATATACAAGATCCACATCCTGATTCTGTGGCGTCCGCAGCATAGAGGCTTCCAGAATCCCAACCTCAAAATTTGTGCTGACGGGCTATTCAGGTCCCTGGAGGAACACCAAACCAATAGACAATTCTGCAACACGGCGCAGTGACAAGGTCAAGGTCGCGAGAAACAAGAAACAACTGTCCAAAATTCCATTTGTATCAGCTTTGTGAGGTTGCAGCCAGAAGAAATGAGTGGAGTGGATTCATGCAGACACTTGTGGGCGTGACTAGCAGCGAGATCATCGGTTGTGTCTCCATCATTCGCCACATAATTCCAAATTACACTTCTCAATCAAATTGCAACACTGCTTGATCAGTCAAATTGCCACATTACCACCCGAAGAGGCGTGTGACTTCGATCAACCACCTGCCTGTATATAAATCAACGAAATTCTTCAGGTCTGTCAATAACAACCGTTTCTCACATTTGCGTCTGACGAAGACAACATTCAATTACCCTGTGTAAACAGAACAAAACGCTCATATGTCCGCATCCAAACTTCTTCGTCAATCCATGCAAAACCTGAGTGTGAGTGAGCTTTATCTTCACCGCGGCTTACTGGTCACTCATCTAGTAACTTCAGTTGGTCGAAGCGAAGGCAAAACCGCCGCCGCCCGTACCACCACTTGTGCCACTCGAACGCCCATCTAACCCACATCGGCTAGCCATTTCTCACCCTCCCAGACACCGTCACACTCAGTACTACGGTTTCTCGATCACCAAACAATGGCTCGCTGACCTCGGAAAGAACATACAATACCCCAGTGATCATCTTGACCCTCCGGATGACAGTCGCTACTTTCTGAGAGGCTACCAGTATATCCAATGGGCCGTCAGAATTCATCTTCTGGGTGTCGAGCTCTGCTTTCAGGCCAAGAAGGATGGTGCACCTCCCGAGCATATTATGGCCGACGGAAACGTATTTGTATTGTCTGTACTTGCTGATGAAGAGGTAGACAGCCCGCTCTGCCCAGTTCAGGAGCAGGTTGATTATTTGACGGAACTTCTGGGTAGAAAGCCTCGGTGGTGGGTCGGTATCTGGCCACGTAACGATTGGGAGTGAATGCACTAGAAATATTGTGACCTCAAGTCATCTGCCATGTATATATATCGCGCGCTATCTACTGTACGTCGGGCAGACTGTAGGCAAATGAAGACAGTCACGGGTACTTCACGTCATGTAGAAGCGTCTTTTGAACGACTATATTCCCTTCTCTCAACGTGTGACTACTGGCACCAAGAATCCAGCGTCGTAACTTCTACTAAGCATATAGTATACACGAGTGTTCTACCAAACTTCTACTGATCTATGTGATGTCTATCTCCTCTGTACAAGATGCGCGAGGACGCACTCTAGTATGCTTCTACTACACAATAAGCCATGTATGAACAAACGCCAACGACTGGCAAAAACCCATGTACCGTTTGAACAGTTTACAGTAGAAAAACTTGACGCAACTGTAGCGTATAATGTAGCAATATTGGGTCCGGCCACCCTCTCAAGGTGCGGCTGGCACGGACTTCTGCAACTCGCTGCTGCTAGAACGCAGCTGCTGCCATAAGGCGCTACAGTGATTATCAGCAAAACGCCCCAGACAATTCGTACTAGTTTCATACCAGGCGCAAGCGGTCGAGCGAGTCTGGTGAGGCTTGGGGCCTCTCGGATTATATATGCGCGTAGGGCACGGTCGTTGGCGGGTAGGTTGAGCTTCGTCTAGGTCGTCCAGCATGACCAGATGACTCTCTCTGAGCAGCAAACATAAGAATATGGCGGCTTAAGAGCGGACGACCAGAACTCACCTCCATCAGTTGGTTATACAGGTCGAACGACAGGTTCAGGCAGATATCACCTAGAGAAACTGCCCTCGAGAGACTTTCCCTCGTTCTCTTGTCCAGAAGTTGATACATGACGGTCCTCATTGCTTGTATGCTGGGCGTAACAGTGAGCACTGAGACGACCTGTACGTTTCAACAGGGTATTACAACTCACCGGCTAAGTTGTACCACGTCGCTTTCACTTCCGTGACTCATCAGCGGAGTACATTGTCGTAGAACTTCACTGGTCTGGTGATACCAGGCTTGGACCATTTCCCGAGTGCCCATGGGGCAGTCTGAGGAATACTCGACGGAAGATCCGTGATACACAAACTTCTGAGTGATCGTGATAGACCGTGACATTGTCAATGAGATGCGAGGGTCGACGTGGGGAAGTAGGAGGCTTTGCGAGTTGAACTGGGGAGATTGGCTGGTCGTGCACACCTTATATCTTCCCTAGCGTCAATGGTTCCAGAAGCGACACAATCAGGTATGAAGGGGACGACTGCGGCTGTATTCATCCTCAACAAAAAACATTAAGTGGGTTTTAGTAATTCTTGTACGGATTGCCTTCTAGCTAGGCACATAGGATGGATGCATTTCGTGACAGTCGGAGGACGTGCCGGATGTTGTTCTTTCGAAACAATACAATGAAGTTTCTATGACAGCACCCGAATAGACGTCTGTAGGTGCGTCGGAGGCCGTGTTGTTCTTCGTGGTCGTTGTGAAACGTGTTACGATGTAGGGGACAAAAGCGATCACAGTCTGCTCGGCTATCCCCAATATGGGCGCTAAATGGATAGTTTACGTACACAGGTAAAACACAACATGTTAACGATACAAGGTAGGATAAATATCATTATTCAATCTATTGTTGGGTCGAGGAGACATCCATCGTGACACCGAAGACAGCGGAGGTTTAATTGCCCAAGCAGCCCAGAGTCCAAGTGGAACACGACGTCCTTCACCAAGTAGGGGACCCGCAAAAATCCGAAGGATCGATCGTGACAAGGTTGTCATCAGTTGAAGCCGCTGCCTCAGCTGCCTCAGTTCTCACTCCGTGCCCTTTCCCTGCGAAGAGTGATCAGCTTCCTTGAAATTCAACAAAAAGTTCATGAATACCATCCAAGAAAGCATATCTTAGGACGTATGCTGAATGTTCGGTGCCCTTCTGCCGGTGAAATAGCTATGATACAAAGGTAATCAGGCGATATGGACCATTAGACAAAGGCGCAACGTACTATTTGCAGCCTGTTGCCGAGGTGCTGAGCCTGGAAGTTGTATTTCTTCGCCTCGTCTAGTCGCTCATCATAGCTGAGCTGGCTGGCGGTCGGAAGGGCGTTGTTCATATCTTTGAGGCTAAACGGCAGAACAGTCAAGGATACTATTGATTATCAACGGAATACGACTTGCGAAGATAGTTGAACATGGTCAGTGATGCTGCCATATTGCAGAAAAACCTGATAATAGTCGAGAATGTCGTTGGTACTATCCCGCCACTTGGTGAGTTGGTCTCGTTTTGGTTTGGGTTGACTAGTGCTGCTCCAGGAGGAAGACATGATTTTAAGTGATGGTTGTGGTTTAACCTGTGATGTGAAGAGATGCTGGAATTCGACGGCGAGACCACTCACCTATATGTATGGTAGCGCTGGCCGCACAGCCTATGTGGCGATTCTCTGCTGTGGTCTGCGCACCAGCCAGCTCATTGGCCATTGTCCGAGTCAGTACAAGGACCTGTGGATTAACAATGACACTGGAACTCTAAAAAGCTATGAGTTTGAAACCCTCAATGACACAGATATGTGGCGGTTCGCTTGCGACGCGTTCAGGGAAAGGGGCCTATTGGCAAGGTGGCACAAAGCCATATAGGTTTTGATTTTTGCTTGTCGACAGCCCGCCACCGCCAAAGTATAAGGATGAGAAGGACATGTTGCGGCTCTCTCGCCATGTATGCTAGAAGAAGGACTCATTGGCAAGGTAGCACAACGCTAGAGTGAGTCACAATTCTGGCTTCTGATTGTTTGCCACGCCCCACCGCCCAAGGAGTCAGAATTAAGATTGCCATGTTTGGCCAGCGTCCAACATTGAATGTGAGCTACTCACATAGGATGAGCCAATGTAAGTAATTCCCGAGGAAAACTCTTCCGAGACAGGTCTTTCAGGAACGATTTGGTTGGTAGTTGGCCTGTGAAAAACATACCTGAGATTTCCCACGATCACATTCCGTCTATCACCGTCACGCCGCAGATCAAATCTCCGCCTTTTCCACTTCACCACGATGTCGATGTCCGCTCGCGTTGGCCTTGGTTCTGCTGTGAGGAGGGTAGCATTTACTGGTTAGTGCACCTTATATTTGAACGAACGCTTAGAGTGATCACCTGTTCAATACAGGGAGAAACCAAATTGCTTTCCGTACCGTAATTCCCAAGCGGTAAGGATGTGTGTCCGTGGTCTGAATTCTCATTTCTGAACGCTTTGCAGTGGAGTGCAGACACAGTCCCTACCCCCTTCTGCTTCGCAAGAAATTCTGAACGCTCAGCGTCTTAAACGCCCCTCCAGCCCTCATTTCACGATCTATCAACCCCAGCTGACATGGATTAGCTCTATTGTCAACCGTGCAACCGGTGGTGCACTCAGCGCGCGTATGTTACCATTTCTCACAAGTCACTTGAGTATAGTTTAACTGACAGCATTTAGTCCTGTACGGCTTTTCGCTGGCATACCTCGTGGCTCCGGGGACGTTCGACAGCGTACACATTATCGAGTTCGTTGCTGGGCTGCCAGACTACCTGAAGTTCACCGGCAAGGTTCTCCTGGCTGCACCCTTCTCTTTCCACTTCTGGAATGGTCTGCGACACTTGAGCTGGGACATGGGGAAATGTATGTCGCGTCTTTCTTGTTGAATAGATGCCTGCTCACGTGGTTCTTAAAGTTTTGTCTCTCAAGGGAGCATACAGGGCTGGGTATGCTGTTTTAGGGGCTACTGCTGTATCGACAGTTGCATTGGTTTTGATGTAAAAGTGTGCAGCCACCCAATCGAATTGCTGTCTTTGTGCATGTTTTCCACTGAGTTGTGGGGCGTCTGTAATAAAGAAGGATGTATTGTCTTCCTCCTACTTATTTGGTTTGCATACGGGAAACTACGGGCGTCAGTGCATCCCACCATTGCAGACCATTACTCACGTTCATTAGCCTATCCTTGACTTGCTCAACTAGTGATAATCACCTGATCTTCGATGGTTCACACGTCAAAACCTCTAGAAGACAGGCAGATAATCATCGATAACATGTCACGTCGTCGAATGTCATGCAATGCCTTCCAATGTAGCTTGCCAAGCAAGCATCTTCTGGATTCAATTTGCCACATTCCTTGAATGAGCCCGCCACCGACAGCTGAGCGCTGAGATATCATAATTGGACTATGTCATGTGCTCAATCAGTTATAGGTGAGAATCCCAGCGTCATGACTGGGTCATGTTACTAGCAGATCCAAAATTAAGCCTCTCGAAGCGTCTGTTAGCATGTTTTCACCCATACAGCCCCCTTGGCAAGATAACGCTGCCGGACCGCTTTGCTTATCAGGAACTCATATAAGCCACTAGCTCTAGTGATGTTCCTTCCTTTCGACCTGCCCTTCCTATTGCATACTAGAAAGCTGAAAGTAATCAACCAATGGCAACTGTAGCGAACTCTGTACCTCACCCAACCTTGATTCCGGTATGCCACTGCGTCCTATCCATCTTGTGAAGATGAACAAGCTGAACATTGCCTGTCTAGGCCGATCCATTCGTGTAGGTTTTGGTTGAGATGTTCTTATGTATTGAGCACTCACGAAGTTGATTGGTTACAAGTCCTGCGAGCGAGCAAAAGGTCTGCCTTGTGTTTTTCTAGTTAATGACATTTGCTGACGTCGTTTGCAGGGTCTGCACAACCGCTGGCAGTGAGTTGGTAATCTTTGCGCTCTGCAATTGGTATCCTGATATCTGCAGTCCCGATATCCCTGCGTTCGCCACGGTGAAGCCTGGAGAAGTGTGCCGCGACATTATTGAATGTATAACGTTCCTCACATTCGTATATTTGCACAGGTGTTCAACATCGAATGTGTTGACTGGACAGGAGCACAGATCGGTAATAACGACAGTATGTTCATGGGGTTTATCAAAGCAGAGCTCTGTTTATATCTGTTCCGTTAGCGAGCGATGATATCAGAGATATAGACTTGACCCGCATTCATAACTTGTCGGGGCCAGTCGCCGTGGAGGGTGCCGAGCCTGGAGACTGTCTCGTGGTTGACATTCTTGATGGTACGCCAATATCTGGTCCTTTGTTATGTCCCGTTTCATTCGTCCACAGTAAGGCCATTTGACAAAATGCCTTGGGGCTACACCGTAAGGACTCTTACAAGAACAACATTTGAGCTAGGCACTGACAGTATGACAGGGCATTTTCGAGCTCGAAAATGGCGGCGGATTGTTCGGTTGGTGTAAATATAATGTGTTTTGGCGTCCTTTAACCGATGTTTGGTGCAGCTCGCGAATTCCAGAGTAGAGCTGCAAAGGCTATCTGGGATTTCAAAGGTTTGCATTATCTATATGTTGTGTGCGCAACCTTATGTCATGCACTCCAGGCGTATATGCCACTTCAAGACACATACCTGGCGTACGCTTCGCCGGCGTGTCGCATCCTGGTTTGATTGGCACAGCGCCATCTGCCGAGCTGCTCGCCACCTGGAATAAGCGTGAGGGTGCTCTTATTGACGCTCACATCGACTCTGTTCCTCCCGTCGCCTATGGCCCACTGTCAACTGGCGCGTATGTCGGCCAAGAACTACCTGACGATGTACGAGCAAAAATCTACCGCGAAGGCGCTCGGACAGTGCCAGGAAGAGAGCACGGTGGTAACTGCGATGTAAGCTTCCTTTAAATAATAAGCCTTGATTGTCTTAAATGCATTTACCATCTGTTTCATAGATCAAAAACCTATCAAGGTGAAGGGAGCTCATTGCAGGCTGTCGACCTCACTAACATACCTGGGATTAAGGGGCTCGCGCTGCTACTTCCCCGTTTTCGTGAAGGGGGCGAATTTGTCTGTTGGTGATCTCCACTTCTCTCAGGGAGATGTAAGTACCAGAATCGCGCAGATGTCCCCGTGCTGACACTTTAACAGGGCGAGGTAGGCCAGAAATTATCAGTGTGTAGATAGTCTAAACGAACGCCACGTAGCTGTCCTTCTGTGGGGCCATCGAAATGGTGTGGATTCTTCGTAGTCTTATCCCACTTTCACTGACATGGCTTTCAGGCTGGAATCATCACCTTCAGCACTAGCATCATCAAAGGTGGAATCGAGAAGTTTGCTTTGAAACAACCCATCTTCTTGGTAAGTTGGGCGGACAGGCACTCAACCGATGCTGACCTCTCAAAGCCCTCTCCTATCGATCCGTTATACTCCGCAAAAGTAAGTGCACAGGAGCATAGTGTATGTCTCGGTCGCTAATTCATTCCGCTAGTTGATCTTCGAGGGGATCAGCGTAGACTACCGTACGCATGAGCACGTTGAAAGCCAAATCATGCACTATTGACCATGACATATTAACAGACGGTGATGGTACCCAGTACAACATGGATGCGTCAGTGTCCTTCCCGTTGGTATGCAATTCATGACTCATCGGTCTTTAGCACGGTTGCATACAAGCAAGCAGCTCTGAACGCCATCGCTTACCTTATGAAGATTGGCTACAGTAAGTTCCATGTTCCAAATTGATTCTCGCACTGCTGATGGGGTGCATAGCTCGCGAACAAGCATGTAAGTGTGCGTTTTTGCACGAGAAATAAATGTGCTCATTTTCGTTCAGATCTGCTTCTGTCTGCTGCCCCTGTGGAAAGCCATGTTGGTGCACTTGTAGTAAGTCAAGTGCAAAAGTTTAATTCTTCGAAGGTTTAACTCGGGTTCATCTCAGGACTCTCCAAATGCCTGCGTGACTCTTGCTCTCCCTCTGGGGATATTTGAACATGTGAGTCCATTGTAATCTGTGTAATCGACCCGACTAAATGGTGCCACAGGACATTTTACCCAAGGATGAAGGGTTGAAGAAACTGGATTTCGGCCAATGTGCTGTGCGCAGTGATGGGGTGCTGTAAAATATGATACTGAAAATTGCGTGGTTAATGTATTACAATTGTTGTACATGTGCAAATGTATACGTATACTATACGTAGCGCCATGAAACCATAGCCTAAACAGAAGACCGTCATTCACCCGTCTCTCCTCTTCGCAAACAGGAAGAGGTCACGTTTCTACAACGTTGAAATCACGAGGGGCAGTTACATCCCATGCCGCTTTCAACACCACTAAACCGGGTTGCACATCACGACACACCCACTCAATCACTCCACCATTTTCGGCTGTATGGTCCCCAGTGGTGGACCACCTCGCAGAGCACCTATCCCGTACGACTACCGAGCCCGAGCCGATGGTAGCCAAACCTATGGGCTCTCGCAGTAACACTGTAATACCAGGGTTTTGCGAAACCGGCAGAGATGTGCGAACGAGGAGATCGCCAATGGGCTCTTTGTGTGTGTTTTTGACGGTGATTGTGATGGTATGCGTCTTTCTCCCGTACGAGGGGAAGAGAGGCGCTATATTATCAGAATTGACAATGTGCTTGTCCAACTCCGCGGTCACTGCGGGATCGACACCGAGACAACATTGGATGGTTTGCGTCTGGGCGTTGTTCTGGTCATTGTAAGGTGATGGTCCCGGGAACTACAGATACAACGTACCACGAGCTTGCTATCCGAAATGTGGTTTCCATCCAGGTAAGTGTGAACGGGGCCTGAAATAAGTACATTTTTGCTCGTGTTGGTAATCTTGCACTGCATTAAGAGCGTGAATGTGAAGCAGATGTGATGACAAGAACGAAACACCACCCACAGTATAAAAGACACGTGGATCGACAGCTGGTACTGCAACTCGCGTGAACGATGCTTTCAGAGGGATAGTCGCTATGAGGACGTGATGGGCCTCCTTACGACTTGGGATGAATACTTTTGTAGTCGCTGTATGAGTAACATCGTTTTCGAACTACGAATGGATCATCGTCAGATGTGCCAATAAAGGAGAGATGCCACAACGCACCTCCGCCAATACTATGCCTTGTCCATTTCGTAGAGGTGAGGGAGGTGCTGGAGCAGTCGAAGAAGTAGCCGTTGGAGGCTGCTGCACACTTGGTGCCGGCTGGTTAGAGGAAGATGTCGTAGTGCTTTCACCAAATGTTGAGGAGTTTGAGTTCAGTGGAGGTAGATATGGGGGTGGATGATCTACAATCGCTGCTGATGGCGCCTGCGATTGTGCTGACCCAGAGCCAAATAATGATGTTCCAAACAGACCCTGATTCGTGGGCCCACTACCTTGAATGGATGTGTTTTGGGCAAATATACTTCCCATGTTGGGTCGCGCGGCAGCCCCAAACAAGCCTAGGCTAGGAGTAGTACCCTGAGTATTTCCAAATAGACCAGTGGATGCCATGGGCGGTTGCTGGGAGAAAATGCTTGTAAATACTGAACCTTCTCCTGGGATATTCCAGGATGTTGGTGTATGATGGTACGACCGAGGAAACATTTGTACCAACTTCATCTTCTTTGGCTCAGGCAACCCTACCAAAAGAGCATCGGGATTCGCGGTTGTCACCACAAGCTCTACATCGTCCCAGTCCTCCCCTGTGGACTGGGAAATTTGGCATCGGTAATTGAGAACAACTGATGAAGAGGGGGCGCCGTCGATAGTCGTGACATGTACTTCGTATACTGGTTTCCAGGTCGCCTTAACTCCTGGTGATGAATTGAGAAGAGAATCGTATAGCGTGAAGGCGGGGCAACTCACTGTATACAAGTTCCAGCTCAGCGGTGTTAACGGTGTGGTCATGAACGGGCGCAAGAACAACAGTGGTTGTCGTCGCCAAGGTGAAGCACTCGTGGCGGAGTCGCACTATTTCTTCCTTTATCTCCTTCTGAAGGTCGCTGATCTGCTGGTCAAGTGCCGCAATGATTTCGGACCGACTCTTGCCAAGCTCCACAAACTCGTCGAAGAACGTGACGAGCTGTGCAGGTTCCGTCACACCTGGAGCCTTCCCTTGAGCAAGGGAGTCCATGTATGTCGATAGAAAGGCGAAGCTTTTCTGCCTCAGTTGACGTTCCTCCTCTAAGCTTGTGCACTTGGCATTTAGATCACGAAGGACATCACTACTGACATCAGGTGGACTGATACTAAACGAGTTTGGCCTGCAGTCGCTGCAATAATAATCCATGATCAGCAGGTCCTCTGAACCAGTCGCCAAAGACGGGGGTCCAATGGCACCAATCAGGATGGGAAGCTTCGAAATCTCAATTATCAGTGATTCATTCTGCTCAAAAGTAAGTGTCGTGGAAGTTATAGGGGTCAATGAGTATGCAGCGTACTAGGCGTACTGGACAGTTGGCCAAGTCGAGGGGGAAAGTGCGGGTAACCTCAGCTTCGCCACAGCTGAAGACCTTCACAGACTTGATAGGAAATTCAGTCGCAGAGAGAGATATCTTGACAGTCATCTCAAGTAAAAAGGTCTGGGGGGAAGGGTGTTGTACGCAACTTTTATAGTCGAAGTTACTAAGAGTCAGTCGAAGTGGCGGACCCGTCGGTTGTTAGGCTCGGCGTTTTAACGGCACATGCTGTGACACTGCCTTTGACAATACTTATAAAGTGTAGGATATGTATACTATAATTTCAGCAGCTGAAGTGATATATTCAACGAAAGGAAACCAATAATTCAACTGAGCTCTTCCAACGCCTCGAGTCGCGTGATTTGTCTGCAAATCGGGTGTGAGGAGGGTATTTGGAAACCGAATCACAACTGACCTGTCACGAACAGCCTCTTGCCATCTCTGTAGCTTTGCCGTTTCGTTCAGCTGGAACCCATATATTCTTGGTCGATATCTCTCTGCCTTTACAGCTGCACTCGCAGTGCTGCCCGTCTCTCCGAGACCCTCGGAAATTTCAGGTTCTTCTTTCACTCTCCTACTCTTTCTGCTGGAATCATTCTCAAGTACTCGGGAGCTTGGAGTAGGATCGACAGGGCCGGCTTTCGGTGGAAGAAGACTTGGGTACACGAGGAATAATAGGTGAGGGAAGGATGTGCCGAAGTAGGCGCCGTCGATGGAACCATGGCGAGATGATTTTGGAGAATAGACGTCCTCACATCGACCACAATATAGTTTGACTGATTTCTCGTAAGGGGTATCGCTGAGGCCAACCGGAAGCAATGGCTGCGATTGACAGAGTACACGTGGGCATCGACCAAAATCCACTCGTTTGAACTTTTCAAGCTGAGAGAAGGTGAGGAAAAGCGCAGCGGTGTTAGAACTAGTAGTTGGTACCATTTTAGCGAGCCCTCGGGCGGTAACAATCCATCGTGCATGTATCAGTCCGTATAATAGACGGGCCTGGACATCGAGTGCACCGCGTAGTTCGTCTTGTATGTCGTCATCTAGGAATTGATGGTTCTCAGTTCTAACCTACCAAGTCAACCCTCGAAACGAAATGTACCGAGGTTATCCGTGATTAAATCGAGTGCTTGAGCATAGTTGGAGACTTCGTTGTTGAGGCCAGTGAGATTGAATCTATCTAGGATATAATCCTCTTCGACTTCACAGAAATATTCGTTGCCCTTGGATGAAAGAAACCAGGAGATCCACTATAACTTGGTTTAGGAATGCATCATCTCCATCATGAGTGCTCTTCTCACCGAGCTGGAAGGCTTTAGTTAGCTCGGTGTATCGATAAGCTAGAAAATGCAAGGACGCACTTGGAGTACTCAGAATCCGAGCCTGTCGAGATGTCATCCACTGCGCGTCCGAGCATCCTACGTAGTATCAGCCATGCAATCAAAAATGCCTCCTTCAAAACTAACTTGGAATTGAAACGTATAGAAGGTCGCCAGTCGAAGAAGATTCTAATTTCCAAGACGTGGCATCTACACAAGGAAGGAGTTTCTCACATCACTACCTTTGAGACTCGACAACCATGTTCCTCGACTTAGCTTGAAAACTCACAAAACCAGATCACCTCATGCAAAGGGACGTTGTGATTGACATGCCCACAGACATGCGAGGCCAAGAAGGTCATATCTCGAAATTCGACGTTGACTACGTTACGCCAATGCCGAGGGGAATCACAGCACTGACCATCGACATCCCTGCTTCAGGCCGTATCACAAATGAGTCGCGACCTCCTCCGAGGTGGAAAACTCTAGAATTTATCGTCTACTATGTGGTCGCTTTGTTTGTGCTTCCTCTCATGGCATGGGTACCTATTCGTCTGAGTTCATGTGGGTATGATTTTGTTGCACAGAGTGTCACTGACAAAAAAACCCACAGCTTCACACCCGAATTACCCTTATTATTACCCCAGATTATCAGCAGGTTGGATGTTTGGACGCGAAGTTGTGAGTGTCATAATTTTATATAGACTGCCTCTTGCTATGTATATATGACTTCATGAAACACAAAGCAACTCCCTGACCATCGTGTTCCTACAGGATAACAGTGACACCCAGTACCGATCATTTCGTAACAACATACCTTCGCTTTCATCCCTTGTTCTGATCTTCATCGCTCTCAAGTATGTATATATCCGGTCAGCATTGCGCTCTGCCTCAAGTACGCCTTCGGACAAGGTCTACTTGATCCCCTTTTATCTCATGTTCTCTGCCATATACCTTATCGGCCTCCACGGGACGAGCATCTTCAAGATTGTATTGATCCTGACGGCTAATTATTGGATTGCTAAGGCGTCCAGAGGATCACGGCTGGGACCATTACTAACCTGGGTTTTTAATGGTTTAATCTTATTCGCGAATGAGATATATGGAGGATATCGATATGCCAGTTTTCACCCTTCACTAGAAGTTTTGGTGCGTGGTTGTAAGCGCTGATAGGTGTTTCTTTTGAACGCCAGTCAACTTTTCACTCAGGACGTATTCCAAGGCATTTATCCTCGTTGGCACATAAGCTTCAATATCACTATGCTCAGACTGGTTTCGTTCAATATGGATTACTTTTGGGCGTGCAATTCTCGCGGAGGAGAGGTGGGCACCTTGGTTCCATTCCTGTCTCTATATTTATACAGCGTAGAACCTAGGCTCTACTTCTACCGAAAAGCAGAGAGCCAACACGCCACTTCCGTTAGAAGATTATACGTATCGAAACTACATCTCTTATGTCCTTTACCCACCACTCTACATCGCTGGCCCTATTCTAACGTTCAATAATTTCATGTGGCAGGTGCGTGACAAGTTCCTTCTCTTCCATTTACTTCCATCTAATCTATAAATGTAGTTGCGCCACCCGATAGATATTTCAATAGGCGTCCAAATCCGCTACTTATTTCGTTTCCTTTTCAGTCTCCTTACGATGGAGTTTATACTACACCATATGTATGTTGTTGCCATTAAAGATACCAAAGCTTGGGTAGGCGATACGCCACTAGAGCTGAGTATGATTGGCCTCTGGAATCTCATCATTGTCTGGCTAAAAGTATGTCATTTGGCCGGTGCCTGATTATGTGAACTGATTATTCGGTAGCTCCTTTTGCCATGGCGATTTTTCCGCCTCTGGTCTTTAGCAGGCGGCATCGATCCACCTGAAAACATGGTACGGTGCATGGCGAATAACTACTCCACCCTCGGATTTTGGCGAAGTTGGCACCGATCTTATAATCTCTGGATCGTCCGGTTCGTTCCTTAGCTTGATCTGCGGACTTCTTCTCACTGACTGGCATACAGGTACATCTATATTCCGCTCGGGGGAGCCAAGAACGTCGTGTTGACAACCACGCTCGTTTTCTCATTTGTCGCGCTCTGGCATGACCTGTCTTTCCGCTTACTTGCATGGGGGTGGCTCGTCAGCTTGTTCATTCTGCCTGAGCTGCTTGCGAAATATTTTCTCCCACAAACTAAGGTTAGCCGCAACCATTTCGTGTTCTTGACCTTCCGATGCTCATTCATCTCGTTCTCGTACGATCAGTACGGGCAAGCTCCATGGTATCGCCATGTCTGCGCTGTCGGAGGTGTTCTTAACGGCCTAATGATGATTTCGGCGAATCTTGTTGGGTTTGTGATTGGCACCGATGGGATGATGTATATGATCAGCCAGATAGTGGGAACGTGGCAAGGTGGGTTATTGTGTTCTCACCTATCTCGCATGTCATAAACCTTTTCTTTTTCCATTAGGCTTCCGTTTTCTTATCGCAGCAAGCTGCTGCATCTTCGTTGGAATGCAGTTTATGTTTGAGTACCGGTATGTCATCTCGCGGGAACCGTTTTGCGTTGTGATCGCTCAGGCTCATTGTGTTCTTAGGGAAGAAGAGATGCGGAGAGGTATTTACCGGAGGTGTTGATATTTTACCTCAGCAATTACGAATCAGGTCTAGAGTTTCTAATCATTATCGTTCGAGTCTTTGCTTTCCGCCTAACAGAAACCTCGTCGAGTGGAAAGCCATCAGCGCTTCGTAATCTTGCTTTCATTGTGGAACAAATCAACGATCCGTGCCTGAAATACCTGTCATACATTCGACAGAGCGAATGTCATACGGTTGAACTGCATAATTGTGTGGAATCTGTGCGACTATTGTACATCATACTCATGACCCGTGAGGACGACTAGATAATCTGCAGCAGATGTTTTTACTATTCCTGCCAGGGAACTGGTCCATGACGCTTCCAGGATAGCACGACGTAGTCCCTTTGCTTGTTCAAGTGCGTAACTTTTTCTTTGAATGTAATATTTACCCGGACCTCCTACTTAGGCGAATTATTCGACGGGAACTTGACCACGTGGGCTGGAGGCATTCCCGTGATTACTTGCAATGCGACAGTATTGAGGATTGATTTCGCCGTGTTCTTTCGAGCTCACTTGTACGGACCTTTCCACGACATATTCCAAATCTCGTGACGTCCTTGCCAACCACCACATCGGGCTTCCTGCGCGATCACACCACCTGCATTGAGAAGTACAAGGTGGAGGTCCCCCAGTCCTTCTCCCGCCATTGAGATGGAGGATTCAACAGCGATGCCCATGAAAATCTCCAGCCCGTCTTTTCCCGGATACCTCGCTCCTTCGGGGATCGTCACTGAGATTCTAAGTCCACAGTTGGGACTGCTGTGGCCTGAACTATGTTTCACCCGCAATGCAACTACCTCCATCCAGTTCTTGCAGGATGCCGTCGTCGATTTCAGTACCTTCAGGTTTGAATATTAACATCGCGGTTCCGCGTCTATCTCACCTCGAAAGCCATAGATTTCCACGTCGTTTCCAACGACGATGCCACTATCAATCCAGCGAGTGTTCCAGAATCTTCAAGTTTGATCATCAGCATTGCGCCTCAATATCTATCCCACTTGCAAGCCACAGGTTTCTAAGTCGACGTCCGAGTCCCCTCGTTTGTCTGCCAAAACATTTCAGATCGATATTCAGTGGCCGCCTGAGTAAGACGTCGCACAACATTATGGTTATCGCGTCGATGAACGTCACCTGCTCTTCCTCTAGAATGGGATTAGAGCCGCTGCCGCTTTTGAGCACGATGTCCCATGACATTAGCTCGCAGGTGGATGGGGAAAGAGTTGCAGCTCCGTCAATTGGATTTCGCTTATTGCCACGACCCGGAGCGGCGCCCAATCGTGCCATTGTATAACGAGTTCGATACTGTTGGACGTGGGCCCGTGGCCAGGATGATGACAACGACGTGTTTATCATCGTGTCCTCTCCGAATCCGTTTGTTCGGATGATGTGGATAACTTCCGGGCACGCCCACATGCGCAAATCGACTTGATGACAACTTTGCTCGGTAGCCAACCGCAGTGGTGGGTTGGTTATCTGGGTTGGTCTCGAGTCGCATCTGCCAGAAAGCAGAGTTTTAACATTTGTCGTTTGATCATCTTGTTGATTAATAGAAGTTCGAGCACGATCAGGCAAAGCTAGTGATCAGTGGTGTTCGCTTTGATGAGGTTGGCGAGTAGGATACAAAGTACATCAATGACTGTAATAATGGTGGTTATGCGGTGATATAATGTGTCCTGAGAGGTTAATAACGATACAACAAGATTAAGGAATGACGAGCGAAACGAGCGACGAGAAATGAAGGGAAGGAACGAGTTAATATATGAGAACACGCTAAAGCAATGAAGGGGCTCTGAGAGAGCACACGTCATTGTACATGGATATTACTCAGGTGTGTCCCCATTCCTTCCATGTCCAATGATCGCTGTTTGGCACGCTCACGGAGAAGACCCCATTTGACCCACCAGTCATCAGCTTCATCCTCGGCGTCATACCCGAAAAGTTCTTTCAGTTGCTCCCATTGTTCGGCAGCTTCTCCGCTACCGAAAACGCTCTCCCCTCGAGCAGCTCTGGCACGCATCTCGTGATCCCGCTCCTCCTGCTGACGGCCAGCAGGTAACATCTGGAAGTACAAATTGCATTGTTCGGATTGCACGACGCTGGCACAACGACCTTCTCGAAGATCTTGGAAAGCGTGTAAAAATGTCGATATTTGGTCCTCGGCTCGTAGATGCGAGAAAAGTTTTGCGAGCACGGCAGCGTCTTCTACAGCCATTGCACCACCTTGTAAGGATCCTGCCTGAACGAAATATTGATGAGAGGAGACAAGTACATGGTAATCGTGATCACCATACCGGGAGTGGATGTGCAGCTTCCCCTATAATTACCAGACGGCCGTTCGCGTCAACCCAGTCTTCCATTGGTAGAACCATCTTGACCTGTACACGGGCCGGTGTGGCAGCTAGTTTGGCCATTTTAAGCAGTCTGAGTCTTTGATCAGCCAGGAATTGAAAAAAATACATGGTTAAGAAAATTGTACCTCGGTTCGCATGATCCAAGCTGCTGCTGCATCTCATCTGAATCAACGCCCCCTCCCCAGCAATCATCATCGGAAACCCCCTCTTGTCTTGCAGGCACCCAGAAATGTAGTCCAAACTCGTCTTTACCCCCCTGTTCAGACGCCATTAGATTAGGTCCGGCACCTCACGAATGTTACCATACCACTCGGAATCCCAAAGCCGATCGATTGTTGCCCATCCAAAGATACATGCTTTCCTATGCATCAAACTAAATAATAGCGACAGTGCAAAATATGTGGCTTACAACGCGTTGTGAGAAGAAGGGTGCCAGGGCAGGATCGGCTCTCATAAGAGCTCCTGGGACAGTAGTGCTGAAGTAGCTATGAGCAAGCTTCGTCAGTAAAGTAGGTGGTAAAACTCACTTGTAGAATAAACAGTGATATGGCGATGAACCATAAACATCTTTGCCGACAATTGCTTTTTGCACTATGCTCGAGCGGCCATCGGCACCAACAATGACATCTGCCATCAGTGTCTCTCCCGTGGCCAGTTTCACGTGAGGGCTATCACCATCACCATCTACAGAGACGACGGAGACGCCCAGCCGCACTTCAGCGCCCGCTGCGATAGCGGCCTCATGCAAAACCTGTCGGAGACCGACATGCTGTACGAATGCACGGAGTCAGAAAGAGGCCAAGGGAGAAGACCAAACGTACATGTAGGAAGAGATATTCTCCTCTGGTCTCTCGCAGGACCTCTTCTTCCCACCGATGGGTACCGACGAACTCGCCAGTATCGTCTGGGTGGGCAGTCAGTCAAAGGTTGTAGATGTAGTGCCGATTTCCACGAACAAATAGCGATTTCTACAGCTGCTGATGTTATGGACACTCGTCGAAGTGCGCGCTCGAGTCCCCAGTGAAAGAGAATCTTTGAGACATTTGGAGGCAACCGAATGCCTCCGTGCGACATCTGTCCGGTGACGCATTGAGATTGTGACAGTACAGCAACTGGATGTAATCACCAACCTTCGAAACATCCGCATCGGAAGAGCGCTCGAGCACAACCACGTTATGGCCAACTCGTCTGAGTGCTATCGCACATGCAAGACCTGCAATCCCTCCACCGACAACAAGGAAATTTATGCGAAGTTCTGCCTACAGAAGTGGTGTCAGTATATTTCCCCCGTGGCATCAGATGAAACATACCTTTTCACTCATATTAAGCCAGCGAAAAAGATAAGAAAGGCAGGAAAAGTAAGGGCCACTAGGAAATTCGTCATGAGTGATACCTGAGCATAAATATATGATAAAGTGTCCATCAACGCCACAATAAGAAAAGCTGGAGAAGATGTGCCTGTTTTCGCAACATTCTTGGCACGTGAACGGCGATTTGCACGGAATATCAGCCTTTTGATCCACGCACTGCAAACTTTCATCACGGGGTCCATCCGACGGGGCCGTTGTGAGATGTCCGCATTGACCTATACTGGTGGGCACTCATGATAATCGGTTGCTCTTGCCAGGCAGCTAATATATAAGCGTATCCCTTGGGAAGGCCCATCATGATTCATGACGCGATCGTTATTTGCCTAGAGTCATTGACCTTCACGCCATCTGTACTTTTAACTAGGAAAAAGGATTTGCAAGTGCGAATTGGTTCTTATTGAAGAAGCAGGATAGCTTCAAGGGACGGCAACTTCTCGTACTACTTACCCGAACGGGTCCGACAGGTTCAAGTGTCTGTTGCGACCATCGTACTTACTTCAGCTGTTCTGCCAACCATCAAATTTCAATTTAGGGAGGTAAACACTCAGCGCCTAATAATACCCTTGTTTTCAAGTTCAAGGTCGTTTCGAGGACATGCACGGACACTGACGACACTAGTACCGTTTCCTCACAAGCTCAAGTCGCCATTAACCTCTCTGATGCTAGCATCGAGCTTGATATAACGCCACCGATGGCCGTTATGTAAGTCCCTTGATTCATCCATTTGGATAGTCTTCTGAAGTGTTTTTTGAACTACTTCTGGCCTGGAAAAGATTTAACTCCTGCCTTTACGTTCATGCATGAGGCGTCCCATGGCATCGCAGGGATTTCACCTGAAACGGCACGCTCCTCCGCAAACTAGCCCAAACGAGATATAAGCTACTGAATCAAATAATGATGCGGTCAGAATTGCCCGTTAGTGTATAAGTACGAGCGCGATGAAACTTGGCATATACGCGTTTCTGTTCTTGGCGGGCATTGTGTACAGAAGGGTAATGCTACAAATTGCGTGCTATAACCTCAGATTTTAATCTACGCACATGTGTGGACGAGGAACTATGGACGGTGGTGTGCACAAGAGGTGTGGGAGACATGATTCTCACGACGCGAAATCAGGCCTCCTTGCGACATTGGTTTGCCGAGATGTGAGGCGTGCAATTGGACTGGAGGTTTGGTCTCCCTCGAGATATCCAATGCATACTCGATAGAGATGGGCGATTCTGATTTGAGGCTCAAACGTGCCTTGAAGCACATGCCCATCACCCTGTCCATCCTCTGCATCTTACCGATATTGGACCTAGGTCTCATCGCTCGGCCATCTCGTAAGCAGTTTTTTCTTAAGCTCTTTTTACCACACGTGTTCTTGCGAGGACATGTTACCCAATTCATTTAGTAAGGGGAAATTACCGTACATTTCATGCAATAACTCTAATGAGCGGTGATTGAGGGGAGTCCGTGGCATTTTCATTTTTACAAGTGAGTGTGAAGTTTAGCCTATTTTTCTGTCGAGATCAATTACAATTGTCTTTTCTAAAACTTCCCCGCTTGGTGTGATCGATCATCCAGTATTATGATTGCGTCCTCTTTTATCACCTTGGCGGGAGTGGTCGAGTTCCCCTTTCGTTGTTCATATTCTCAGCGTTCGGAAATGCCCATGAGTCTCCTAGCAACGTATCGTCAATCTGGGAGATAGTACATCCTCCAAATGCAAACTGAGCGCCGTTTGATAAAGGTGTGCCTTCCGGATTATGGCAGGTAATGACCCTCGAAGAACGTACAAACAAGCTGTAAGAGGGCGTCTCGCTTATCATGCATATTTTTCCCGTGGATCAGGTGCATTTGTCTGGTCTTATTATTGGATGCAGAAGCCCCTCGGATGGGTCCAAGCCGCATCGTGTACAACTACTCATGGGCCCATATGATCGACATTAGTGGAGCTTGTGCTGCGTGACTTTGAGGGGGCATCAATCAGGCCAGTAAGTTTCGCAGTTTTCCTCTTCGAAGGCCCAACTAATCACCATCCGAAGCTGCCTTGATGACACTACCTACTAGCCCCCGCTTGTTGAGGTGGGAGTGGGTTGAAGATCTAACATGTAGCGCTCGTCGAGGGTACGTTCACCTATCTTGTGAGCAGCCTCTCGACCGATCCCATGCTTAGCTGCTGAAGCCTCCACGATTTTTGCATGCCTGAGTCTATGGGTGAATGTATCGATGGCCGAATCCCGAAGGTGATCTTACCGAAGAACGCAGAATTTCTTACTGGCCTTCGACAACGGAGCACGAATTTTCGCAGATGCAGTGAGCGGAGCTCGGGGGAGTGTGCTGTAAGCCCAACTTCCATATTCTACGTGATTGGCTGTATGCAATAATTATTGACTTTGCATGAGGGGCGTCCGGAGCCCTCGAGCCGGAATTTGGAATCAGTCGTAGAGGAATTTTGAGAGAATATGCTTACAACCGATCGCAGCTTTGATCATGACAGCCCCATGACCTTGACTTTCGAGTGGAATATGAACGAGTTACGGCTCTACCTGTTGGATTTCAAGAATTGCATAGACCCAGAGTGACAATGTGATTGTCATCTTCGTTTTTTCGGACCATCCTTGGAGCTTCACACGTTGTCAACGAGCGACCTACAGAGTCACAAATTAACTTGTTGGCGAGTTTGCTCGATAGTCTGGTGGGTTATAAGGGATGGTGTTGACTCGCACTAATACTCCTATTGCTGCACACACCCAAATCATTGGATTTGTCGAGTCGTTTATGGCTTGCGTCAAAAATAGCATTGCTTCGACGCATGGGCTAATAACCTGGTAGAATGTTGACTTAGTTTAATCAAAATCAGTATCTGAGCTGGATGGCGCAAGTTGTTTACAGAGCACTTTGCAGATGCTCAAATACTGCTGGACGTTTTACTTCTACATCCATTCTCTTATCCAGAGATGTCCGTGGTTAGTACTGGCTACTGTCCGTCTTGAGCCCGGGAGAACGAAGGATTGTGGGTCTACGTCAATTTACCATTACTCCCGCTTCGGGCTGATAGAGTATAGAGGCCTTACCTACCTCTATGCTTTTACTTAGAAGCATGGCTAGCACTGGTTGCTGTCTGCCTTGAGCCAGGGAGAAACGTTTGTGGAACGCACGTTGCTATTATTCATACTTCGGGATAATAATAGAGAGAATGAAGAGAATTATCGTAAGAAAATCCACGGACGGCATGTACCATCCACCAATGCCAAAATCGATGTGGATTGTGGAATTACTGATTGCGTTGTTACTTCAAAAGACTTCCGGTTAATCGCAACGTTCTCTACCATCCATTTACTTTCATCGCACCATGCCAGTGTCAATCAAGCAAATGCTCCAGAAACTTCAGGTTTGAATATCAGTAGGGTCGTGCTCGAACACTTATCTCACCTTGCGCGTAGATTCCTGGGTCGAAGTCCCCCAGTTCGTCTTCACCACCCATTCCACAGTCAATCAAGCAAGCGCTGCAGGACCGTCAGGTTCGAACATCAGCATCGTTTTTCCACACTTATCTCACCTTCTGAGTCACAGATTCCTGTGCCGACTTCCTTGCGCTTGTCTGCCAATTCACCTCAAATCAATATTCAGCGTCCACCTGGGAACCACATCCGTCAACATTACGGTTATCGTATCGACCAAAATTACTTCCTTTACCTCGAGAGCATCTTGAAATCCGATTCCATCGTTGATCCCGACATTCCCTATAACCCCATGTCATTCACTCGTCGGTGGATCATGCAACAGTTGCGGCTCTGTCAGTTGGATTTCAGGTATTGCCTCGACCCAGAGCGGCGCCCAATCGTGCCATTGGATCCGATCTATGATTCCGGAAAGGACCTCGAAGATCAACTTGACGACGAAGATGATGATCTATTTGTCATTGCAGTCCTCTCTGTTTGTTCGGATCATCGCAGTAGCCTCCAGACACGCCCTACACAAGCACAAATTGACTTGTTGACGAGTTTGATGGGTAGCGCACCTCAATGGTGGGTCGGCTACAATGGCTGGTATTGATTACTCATGAAAATGTACGAACTTGGCCTTGGACGCTTATGTATGGCCCATGGTTTGCATGAACAAATACTGGTTTCTCTGTGGCTGTTACATCGACGAGCTAGTCACCAAAATGAGTATTTGATCTGGAATGAGGAGTCGTTGACGAAGGACTTCGAATACTTCTGCAAGTCTTACCTTCATAGCTCTTTGTTTTGATGCAGAGGTGCGGATGATTTGTACTGTTACTGTCCGCTTGGGCTGGTGAGAAATGAAGGAACGCACGTGGGTTGCCAGTGCTCCTGCTTCGGGCTCATAATGGGGAGAAGTCACAAGAACATCCACTGACGTAGATTATGGACTTATTGATCGTGTTGAACTTCAACAAACTTCAAATTGGTCTTAGCACTACTCATCCATCCACTTCTGCGCCGTCAATCGAACAAATGTTCCAAGACCTTCAGGTTTAAACATCGTGCTCCCACTGTCGTCTCACCTTGCAAGCCGTAGATCTATGTGCCGCCTTCCTTGCGGTCGTTTGTGAAGTTGCCTCAAATCGATATTCAGTGTCCGCCTTGGCAAAACGTAGGATGACCTGTTTGTCTCTTCCCACTAGCCTCCGTGCGCGACCTTGGCAAGCAAAAATTGACTGGTTGAAAAGTTTGCTTGACATAGTGCTTCTTTGACTCGTATAGGGACTCACCATGATGTACATGCTCGATATTGATTCCGTCTGAAACTCGAGCTATCGGGATTTCAATACATGTGCAAATGCTGACGTACAGTGAGGTCCATGACACAGGCAGAAAGTTCCATAGTCCTTCCACAGACTGGGGGAACATCGTCAAGTATTGTGACCGCCGTCCAACAAACACGGGTACTGATTGGACCACCTCTGAAGCTGTTGTCCTGCCTTTTGTTGGTTATGGTATTCGAGCATCGTACTTAGTGCATGACTGCGCATCGCACCACTAAGCTTTCTCGTCCACCCTTTGAGTATCGTCTGAGCGGATGGAACTTCTTCTCGAGGCGGCATCGCCGGTGGTCAAGGCCATGTGCAGGGCTTCGCAGTCAACACTCCACCGGTTCGAACTGACATGAAACAAAAACACGCAGGGGCATAAAAGGCGGGGGGAGGTTGCGCTGTTCGGAGCTGTTCGAAAACTTCTTTGTTAATGAGTATGATTGAGCGAACATAGGCAAGTTGAGGAAAGGGTAAACTTTGTTTGGCAGGGCGCGGCACTTGCCGGTGCATTATCTTTCCCTAGGGAGATGTAACTTGGAATACTATAATTGAATCGTCAGACTAACCATTACTTACCTGACCCGAAAATTAACCTGGGTTAACGGAGGCTCTACCCATTACTCTCACCAACGTTATCAGTAACGCGGCTGGTCTCTGAATCTAGATTTAGTAGACGATAAAGGCGTTCTACCCCCGAAGCCGAGCCAATTCTTCCGGTGCGTTCATCACATATGTATATCGAATCTAGAGCCATCCTCATCACGCCGAAAACTTGATCATCTCTCAGTTAATAAAATGTCGTCTCTGAACGATAAACTCGCTGCTGCACTGTCATCTCGAGAAAAACGGCACATTCGCCGACGCCTCCCTGTCTCAACCTCTGCAGTGGACTCCTCGACGGATTTCACATCCAACGACTATCTTTCTTTGGCTACCTCGCCGAACCTTCGCGCAGCGTTTCAATCTGCTCTTTCTGCGGCCCCCCAAATACTTGGATCAGGTGGTTCTCGACTGCTGGTTCCAACACCTACTCACGTTGCCCTCGAAAGTCGACTGGAAAAATTCTTTGGCGCTGAAAAGGCACTATTATTCAATTCAGGTTTTGACGCAAACGTTGCCTTCTTTTCCGCTATTCCCCAGCCCGGCGATGTGATGCTATATGACGAGCACATCCACGCATCTGTGCATGATGGGATGGCCGCTTCGCGGATAGATCCCTCCAACCGTATTAAATTTTCGCACAACTCGGTCGTCACACTTAAGCGATCGCTGCGAAGATTACTCCACGAGAACGACGATCTACGGGATGGGAAGGCAAGCGCGTTTGTGGCAGTGGAAAGCCTATACAGCATGGACGGGACATTCGCCCCCTTACACGAGATCGTGCAATGTATTGAAGAAATGTTACCAAGGGGGAATGGATATGTGATCGTGGATGAGGCTCATGCCACGGGAATATATGGCCCACAAGGTCGGGGGATGGTTGCTGCGCTAGGACTCGAGGGACGCGTCCTGGCGCGGTTGCATACATTTGGAAAGGCGCTTGCGGGATCGGGAGGTGCGAGATTTTTCCTAATTTGTGGAAAAATATGCTGAGGATCGATATAGCTGCAATACTCACTACAGAACTCATACGGGATTACCTCTTGAACTATGCCCGTCCGCTGATTTATACGACAGCGTTGACGTATGCAAACGTTATTGGTGTCGAGTGTGCCTTTGATATGCTTGAGAACGGAAGTGCTGAAGTTGTAAGCTCGTGTCCTGAAAGTTCATAGACCTCCGGTTAACTGATAGGCTCAGCTGGCGCTTCATCTTTTAGATTTATCAAAGTATTTTTTGGAGCTTCTAAGGCCACAACTAGAATCAGTCCCACATGAACTGCTCTGCTTGCCTGAGCATTTAAAAGTGGCTGGTCCTGAAGATTCGTCAAATACTCCCTCCAGTCCATCTTTTCCCCCTCCGACGCCTATCATACCCCTCCTTACGCCTCATCCGCATTCTCTTGCCGCACATCTTTCCTCCCTACCACAACCGCTATTTACTAAGGCAATAACGTGGCCTACGGTTCCCGTAGGAACATCCCGAGTAAGAGTATGCTTGCACGCAGGACATACCCGGGACGATGTAAAGAAATTAGTGGAAGGAATTGCAGGCTGGGCGCAGGCTTGGCTCGCAAGAGAAAAGGAAGAAGCCACACGGTGGCTGTATATAGCCGAAGGGGAGGGTATCGGGGTGTGGATGGAGTCGAAATTGTAAATTATTATATAGATCTGAGGGTGAATTTATCCCGGTCGACCGTAATAGAACATCGGGATATATCATATAGCTTTACACGCTGATACAACCTCTAATTTACCTGACAAACAAAGGGCTATCGTCTTCACGGTCTTGACTACTATGGGGACCAATCCTAATCCGCCTCTTCATTCATATGCAACTCCTGCATCATGTGCATTTTCGGGTCGGGTTGCCGCTGATGAAGGCACATGCACACTGCAGATATGCTTACTTCTCCCGTACAGTCCAATTAGTCTCCCGTAGTCAGACCTTCAGAGAAGGACGCCAATCGTTCTTTCTTTTGGTCGTTCGAACTTGGTTGTTGGTCGGCAACTTGATGTGCTCACACTGGCAGAGGAAGGCGCGACGTGGGCGACTCTCGTGGTTGTCTTTCACCAACATCAGGAAGATGTAATTTACTACGGCACACTACAGACTACTACAGAGCACTACGTAGTACTCTGTAGTAAAATCCAACCCACTGATGAACTCAAATGTACAATTTTTGGCGCACAACACCCTATCTCAGGTAATAAAGTAGCCCGCAATTTTGGACGAAGGACTAATGAAGTCTACTAGTAAATATCAACGACACCACCATAATTCAACAGCTTGCGATACGGTGTCGAGTATGTAAATCAATGTCAGTACCAGCATGAATGAAGGCCACCCGTTATAACCAACCCGCCACTGAGGTCGGCCCGGGCCACCGAGCAGACACGTCAACACGTTCATTTGTGCTTGCGTTGGCCGCGCACAGAAGCTATCGTAAAAACGGAGAGGATGATGATGAAAACAAAGAGGACGAAGATGATGCACGCGTCCCCTTCGTCTTCCACGTCTTCGTCTTCGTCTTCGTCTTCGTCTTCGTCTTCGTCTTCGTCTTCGTCGTCTTCATCTGCCTCGTCTTCATCTCCAAGTTCCTCGTCTTTATCTTCCTCGCCTTCGTCTTCCTCGTTGTCACTTGTACTATCATCATACTCCCACTCCTTATACAACAACTCCACTGGGTGCCGCTCTGGGTCAATGCAATACTTGTAATCGAATTCATAGTACCACGACTCTGTTGCTATCCGCTCGCGAGCCAACGTCGTGGGGTTGCAGAAAGCGTCGTGATGGAAGCCAGGATCGGTGCTAAGCTTGCTTTCGAGGGTGACCATGAAATTTGGGTCGACTCGATCACCATAGTGTTGTCTAACATGTTGCCTGAGCGGACGCTGAATATCGATTTGAGGTGACTTGACGGACGGGGGTGAGGAAGTCGACGCTGACACCTATCGCTTGCAAGGTGAGACCGATGTAGAGCACGATACTGATGATCAAACCTGAAGGCTCTGAACCATTTGCTCGAAAGACAATGGGATAATGCGGGAAGTGAATGGACGATAGATAGCGTTGTGTTATAAATATCAGAAATACACCCACAGGTTTAAGTGCCACAATTTCTTTCATTGTTGAAAGGGCCATCCACCGTCCGAGGGTCTTTGGTGTGGCAGGTGGAGTCGGTATAACGCGACGAAGATAATCCTGCCTGTAATAGACCACCAAAGACCTAGTTCTGGATAGATCCGACCAGTCTCATTAAATGTGCGCACACTTCACTTGCTGCATTCCATCAATAGCTGCAAAAAACAATCTATGAACATGATGCCTACAGGATGGAAGGGCGGGCACATTTGTGACAGTCGAGAGCGTACGTGGTATAGATAGGATGTTCCCCCGTCCTAATACGGTCACATTCACTCGACTGGCTGCCCATGTTTACATGAGTTAGGCTTATCAGGAGTTTGGAGTTTAGTGCGAAACTGCGAGATCATGTCTCGGTTCGCCGAGAGCTGAGTATTTTTTAAAATACCTACATAGTTGTTTGTACCGTGGGATGCAGAGGTGAGTTTGCCTTCCTGAGATCCTGAGACGTGGATAGTGTGGGGACTTGACCTGATGCCGCCTACGCCGATAATGGGTAAATCGATCATGGTTTTGTGCAACTGGAATGGGCGTAGGATCGTGATACGTGAGAGGTACTTCACTGCGGCTACTTGAGAGGGCAAATTGAAATGATTATGAAAAAAATCAACTCAACGATGGCCAGTCGCCGACATCCACATCCGACGCTGTCATGGAGAGCGTTGTAAATCTACCCCCTGTCCAAATATCGTACACTGAGCTGCTCATTAGTACTATGTAGAGGCACCGTTCATGGATTCGAACTAGACATGGAGTCAGCGATTCTTCTTCGCAACAAGACAAGAATCATGTCAGATTGAACTGAAAATTGAGCACGAGAAACTTCAGGGTCAGTGGACTAGTCGCCGAAGCGCAGGCCAGTGACTTGGACATGAAGTATGTAAAGTGCTGGTCTAGATGTGAGAATTCGAAACTGGTGGTAAATGAGAGGTGTGCTGAACGTTTCAGTTGGAATGCGGAGTCATTTACATGACTTGGAGACGTTCGAAGTATTACTTCCGGAAATCTTACCTTCATATCCAGAGATGTGGGTGGTTAACACTAGTTACTTCCCATTTGTTAGTTGTGGATAAACGAAAGATTGTGGAACGCACGTAAAGTTGCCATTGCTGCCCACTGCCTCGGAATAGAGTGATGACAAGATGACAAAGAAAATTCACTGACGATGGATCCATGGCCACCAATGCCAAAACTGATATGTGGAATCGAGTTGTGGAAAATCCTGTAATATTCAGAAACAAACCAACGGTTGAGCACCATAGCATCATAGTATCGCCCAGTCATTCCTCGCACTATGTCACCGTCCATTGAGCAGATGCTCCAGAACCTTCAGGTTTGATCATCAGCACCTTGCTCAATATTTTTCTCACCTTAGAAGGATTAGATTTCTGCGCCGACTTCCTTGCGCTCGTCTGCCAAGTCCCCTCAAATCAACATCCAGTGTCCACCTAGGCAAGATGTCAGACAGCACTATGGTTATCGCGTCGACCCAAATTTCATGCTCTCCCTCGAAAGCAAGCTTAGATCCGAGCCAGGCTTTGATAACAGCGCTTTCCATAACCCCATGTCACTGGCTCGCAAGTGGATTTCCAAACAGTTGCATTACTATGAATTCGATTACAAGTACTGTCATGACCCAGAGCAGCGCCCACCCGTGAAATTGTTGTACAAGGAGTGGGAGTATCCTGAAGGTGCAAGTGATGACGAGGAAGAGGAGGACGAAGAAGAGGAAGAGAAGTTGTTTATCATCACGGTCCTCTCTGTTTGTTCGGATGATCCCGCTAGCTTCCACGCACGACCTACCCAAGCACAGATGGACTTGTTGACGAATTTCCTCGGTAGCCAACCTCAATGGTGGGCTGGTTATCGGGGCTTTTGTTGATACTCGCAGTGATGTACTTACCACACAATCCGTGGGAATACACTGCTGCTTATCGAGCATTGTATGAGCCTGATTCAAATTTAAGGTACAAGAGGAACGCTCGAAGCATTTTTAAACCTACAAGTCGTGCATCAATTTGATGTTCCGGGGGAATGTATGCGGGCCTGCGTTTAAAGTACTCATAAATTTGGCTTGCATATGTATGTAAGTGATGATGTTCCCCTGAGGACAATTCCCCTTGTATGCTTTATGTAAAAGTCTTTGACATACTACGCCACAACATTTGCTTTGACTCTCTCTACGTAGTACAAGAGTATGACTGTTCTTCTCGTCGATTAGTGAATTGATCTCCCTCACCCATCCTCTCATGATCGACCTTTTCCCCTTCGAATTCGTACTTGCATAGTGCTGCTGTACGCAAAGCCAGCATCATCCTTATACATGAAACGCACGGTCCAACGCGCGTCGCGAAGTCGAAGCAACTTAAGAGTCCTAGAGAATACTGTGAGGTTGATTTAGTCCTGCAAAGCCTCTATCTCTCGAGTACTTCGCGCAAGATATTCGCCATACGAGTCTTGATAGAGTGCTGCACGCCGAAATACGAAATCAAGCGACAAGCCCACCATGTTTCAACCATCAGGCTTACCGGGGATTTTGGCTCTACTGCGAAACCGCGCGATCACTTCCCGGTTGTGTGCAATTGCCGAGAGCTGAGCATGTTTTGCGGTGCCTTATTGTTGTAATTGTGTGTTAAAGAATGACATCGCAAGCCCGGTATAAAATGCAGAGCCTACCTGAGACATGAACAACGTGCGGAATCACCCTGACATCATCTATGCTAGTGAGAAGAGTAACGGCACCCCATGCAATTCGATGATGGTCTCGTGCAACGCGAATTATGCACAGGTTCGTAGTAGGTGAAAAGTACTTCACTAACGCAATGTAAAATGGTCAGTTGAAATCGAAGAGCCACTATGGTAAGAATCAACACACCAGTCAGCGACATACCCACTGCTCCCCAGCCAGCATCACCGAAGTTTGTCGTGACACTGTCGCGGAGAGCATTGTAGACCTGCTTTCCATCCAAAGGTCGGATGCCTGCTTTACTAGAAGTATCCACGGGGGATATGTCGATGAATTCGACAAGGAGCCAACGATTCTTGTTCGACAATTTTGGGTAAGTGCTACAAGGCGTCTGAAAACAAATTTACCTTGAAGCGAACCATGCCTTCCGCTGCAGTACGGCTGCTTCGCAGCCGTCAACGGACTAGGTTGTTGTATTTGCATCAATTGCATCCGGCCTGCATTAGTTTGCACGTGTTGAATTCACAAGCCATCGTCAAACATGGGCAAACATCCTTCGTCTCTATGGACCCATGATCAACAGTCAGAATCGTAATTATTCGCAGAACGCGCTTAGAAACGATATCCATTCTCGTAGGTCACCAAAGACGTATCACATATTCATCTCTGCCAACTTGATTAAGACACTGATTCAAAAGCCTTATGCAGGTATGTATGCATTTCTGATGCTGTCAATGGCTCTTGTGACGACTGACGATTGAGCGCTGACCGCACTTGAGTGATAGCAGCGCAACGACCTCACTCTGCGTTTAAGAAACTTTCACCCCGCTGCTCTCTCGACGAAGCATGCTGACGGGCGTAGAGTTTACCCAGATCAAGGGGCAGGCAGCTGATGCAAACGAAAACTTTTGACCAGATAATAGCCAACTGCATCACTGCGCCCCCGTATCCATCCAAAGCTTTTCTGACACGGGTCATAAGCGTCTCAGATTGAGTATGTACATCATTGCAAATATTGGTACGAGTCAAGACCCACCAGCTCTGGGGATCATCCGAGAGGACCAAGATGATAATCACGTCGTCGTCACATCCACCACCTTCGAGATACGCTCAGTCGTCATACGTAGGCACGACCGGGCGCCGCTCTGGGTCTATGCAAAGCTTGAAATCCAATTGAAAGAGTCCTAACTCGTCCAGAATCCACTCGGAAATCAATGCCACGGGTCAGGGAAATCGTCCTGATCAAAGCTTGGATCGGCTCTAAGCATACTCTCAAGGAAGAGCATGCGACGTTCATTGACGCGATAATCGTAATGTTGTCTGACGTCTTGCCTACGCGGACACTGAATATCGATTTGAGGTGATGAACATACGGACGTTGGCCCAGAAGTCTGTCTTGCAATGTGAAAATGACCGTCGAGACACGATAATAATGTTCAAACCTGAAAGTTCTGGAGCATTTCCGCGATTGACAGTGGTATCGGGTGATAGAATGAATGGATGATAGATGGTGCTGTTCATTGTGTCTGTAATACGGCTACAGTTTGAGATCCACAGCATCGGTCGGCATTGTTAGAATGGGCATGTTTATCTGTCGTCTTGCCGCCGTCAGTGGATTTCTTCGTTGTTGCTGCATCACGTCAACAGCGTGGAGGGTTCCAGAACGAGGGGGGTATCTGGGAGGAGACATACCGGCGGTTCTCCTGGCACTGCTGTTGAATCCTCCATCTTTATGTCGTTGGAAAGAGTCGGGTGCCCATTGGCAGCAGGCAGGCATGCAGCAAATTCTGCGAACCTGTAGCTTGTGCTCGGCGTTGTGGATGTTATGGTCATGGTTAGTAGTAACGAAGTCCTGTATGACACAGCCTTTGGGTAAGGAGGGCTCAAAGGAACACGATCAACGATTGACCTCCAGGGGTCAATCGGAAGCGACGGCTACAAGGAGTATCGTTCTGTGAGATATCTTGTGAGGAGGCACGGATAAATATCGAGCGGTGATTAGAACAAAGAAAGAGCCATGCTTTCTCAAAGCGTGATAGTCAACATAACAAGAGCGGGACACGTCAGAGTTGCGATGTAGACTATATGAACAACAGTAGACGCATTTGATTTGAGCATTCTACTTATGATAGTGTGCCATATACGAAACAAGTAACTCATCTACGACATCCAACATCCATAAGCATGTCCATCCCACAACACAACCCACGTGCACATACGCATATTATAACGTCTGCACGCGCGCACGAGGCGAGATCTTTTAATATCGCACCGAAAAAACCACTTCAGGAGCTGCAACGGGAAATGCGGCACCTGTACACAGCGGTGCGTTCGTTCGTTCGTTCGTTCTGAATCATCATAGTTGTCGTTGTAGTGGAGAGGAGAGAGGGGATAAGAAGACGTCGACGCATTTTTGAAGATGGATAAACCAGTCTAACAGTGAGAAAAACTGAAGGGAGACAGCCACGAACCAGCTGTTGGGAGTTATTGACACGCAATAGACCAAGTACCCCACACAGCCGCTTCGAGACGAATACGATGATGGTGAAACGATGGAGAATTGTTTTGAACCTTGTGGGGGTTCATAAGGCGAATTTAGTTTGCACATGTTGAATCTACAGGCTCCTGTCAAACACGCGCAAATATCGCTTGCAACATACACTGAACTGGGATGAATTGAGATGACAACAACTAATATATATACCATTATGAAATCTCCTAAGTCCGATTTCAGAGAAAAAACAAGTGGGATAACGATAAGCAAGTAACGAGACCCAGAGTACCGCGACCGAGGTAGATTCCATGAAGACAAGTCTTAGTATTAAAACAAATTTTGGGTATCCTCGTGCAGTTATACGCGAATGAGGTATGCATATATGTGCGGTATGCAGGACGAGGTACAGCGGTGACGATATCGATATTCAGATGTCAGATGTAATGCATATGCCTTATAATGGTTGCATGCGGGGAATATGGAAGGGGATGGTGTACAACACCATGCTACCCTGTGGGGAATAAACTCCGAATAAGCAGGGATACAGAGCAGAGCGAGAGCGGGTGGGCGCCTATATGCGCTGAAGCGCTCGCATAACTATAACCAAAAACACTAAATCCGGATGAGGGGAAATTATCGCTACATTGATATTGCGTTGTGGAGTGGGAGGTAGGGGGTGGAAGTAATTGATCGAGGTGGGGAGGGTATTGGAAGGTGAGGTGGGGACAAGCGTGGACGTCTTCGATACAATGGGACTCAGTCATGGAGTCGCATGGCGAGGTGCTGCCCATTGTCCATTAGGGGTGATCGTGATGAATGATCAGGGTAATGCTGCATGATGCCGTGAATAAACGATATAATCCAACTCCGGCAACGCAATGCAACTCTACACCAAAAATCAAAACCAAAAAAACCAATAACAAAACACAGCGAGACAAAGGTAATGCACCAGTGCACGGCCCCTCAACCAAGGGCAAAGCGCAGCGTACTATCAGCTTCTCCAACAGTCTGCGGAACGCTCACGCTCATCTGTGGGACGTTCAACGCGCTCATGTTCATGCCCATGCCCTGCGCACCGCCCAACGTCCCCATCCCAGATCCAGGCTCACCAGGCCCAGAAACAGAAACAGACGAGGAGGCAGACACAGAAACACCGGCTCCAAGCTCATACCAACCTGCAGTGCTCCCAGCAGCGTCCCCTTCAAGCATCGCAAACAAAAAGCTTGTCCACTCGCCGTGCGTTGGGAGGTGCTGGTGCTGGTGTTCGTCATGGTGCGCTGGAGCGTGCTCGTCGTGGTGAGTTGAATGTGCTGGGTGCGAGTCATGCCCATGGTGCGTTGGGTGTTCATCGTGATGTCCCGGTTGTGCCGGTGGATGGTCTTCATGCTGCTGCTGTTGCGCTTCTCCATGTGGCACAGACGTATGCTCTCCATGCGGTGGTGGCATAGACACACGTTCTCCCTGCGGCATCGGCATCGGTGTTGACGTGCGTTCGTCATGCTGCAATGGCACATTTTCACCACGCTGCTGCTGCACATCTCCACACATTGTCACTCCCATCGAATGTGCACACATCGGCACACCCATCGAATCTGCACACACCGTCATCGAATGACGGACATCTCCACCCATCCCCATCCCCATTGCGCGAATACGCCCCCACCGCCCCCACTCTCTCAGCCTGCTCGGATCAGGAGGTGTCCCGCGCCCCATGAAGGCACGTGGAGGCTCAGAGAGGAGGGTTACGTGGACAGAGGAGAGGGGCGGGGTGCGTGGGAGGGTTGGAAGTGTCGAGAGAGGAGGCGTTTGAGGTGTTTGGAGTGTTAAGGGAGGCGGGGTTTGAGGCGTCTGGTGTATGGGCGTCTGAGACGGAGGCGTCGGTGAGGGAGGAGTGGGAGTTTGAGGTATTGAGGGAGGTGCGGGAGATTGAGGGGCTGGAAGCGGCGTACACGAGGGTAGGGAAGGAGTATGAGGAACAGAAGGTGTGCGAGGAGGGGAAACTACACTTGGGGACGAAGAACGTAAGCTATCCGTATGGGAAGTCGCCGGCGATCCAGATCCAGATTTAAGTCCTTGAGGTGTTGGTATTGAACTCTCCGAAGACGGTATCGATATACTTTGTGGTATAGGCGGAACTGTAGGCGGCACAATCGGATTTGTCGCCGTGGTCTTGATCTCCGGTGAATGGGAACGCTTCGACGCATCCTCGACCACCAACTTCACCTCCCCATCCTCACCCCCCTTCGTTTTCACCTTCCCACCTCCCAAAACCTCCACATCCATAGGAAACGACCCAAGATCATCCACATCCTCCTCTTCGTCATCAAAATCGCAATCATATCCATCCCCATCACACCCGAAATCGCACTCGTCGTCATCGTCATCGTCGTCGTCATAATCCGCATCTTCATCCATGTCAAGGTCCACGCCTTCAAATTCGGAAGATTTGTATGTGTAACTGTACGAAGCAGGCGTATAAAGCCGGAACCGCGTGCTCGAGGAGTGGATGGAGAAGGGGTCAGAAGAGGAAGATGGGTGTCGAATGTGAGCCTGGGATGCGACGAGAGCTTTGATCGTGTCGATACCGTACCGGTGTAGTCTACGTTGGGCGGTCATTATAGGGTATTTAGTTCAGAGACGAAAACTCACAGGAATTCTACCCGTTCTTGGCATGCCAATTTCCAAATGTTGATTTCTCTGTCGCGGTGGTGTGGAGCAGGTACGTATTCGTGTGTATGTGAGAGATGGGTTGGTGGGGAGAAGGCACCTAGGACGAGTGTCAGATGACAAGATAGTTAAAGGGCGAGAAAAAAGTACCTTGTTGGGTGTATCCGTTGGATTGAGGATAGCCATTCGATTGGGTGTAGTCATTTGATTGAGGATGGAATCCATTCGACGGAGGTGGAGTGAACCCATTGGATGACGGAGTGGGAAAGCAACTGGGAGAAGAAGGAAATCCAGCCGGGTTAGAAAAGGTATTATCCTGGGATGGCGAAAAGTCGGAGTGGGAGTGGGCGGGAATAAACTCGTGAGAATGGGGTCCGAAGCCATTGGAGAAACTGCCTGGATTGGAGGGGAACGCATTGTGACTCGACCCGAATGTACCCGGAGATGGAAATGTAGAGCTCTGGGGTGAGCTGAACGGATGGGGATTCGAAGAGAAGTTCATGTCTTCACCAGAAGGAAACTCGTGTACTTGAACGGAACTAAAGCCTGTATTGGCGGGAAAGCTGGGGGAGTCAGTATATGGAGGGTCGTGGGGAAGGAATTCAGGCATGGGATCTAAGGGGATGAGAGAGTCGAGGTCGACTATTTGGAGGGCGGGATTTGACTGCACTTGAGTCGGAGGAGGGGGGGAATCAGGCTGAGGTGGAGGTGATTGTGATCGTGGCTGAATCACATCGGTGGGTGAATGGAGTGGGTCAACGGGGGGAGGGGTTAATGGCACTGGAGATGGTGGTCGGTAATGGGGCACGGGTGACGGTGAGCGGGGGGGAGGAGTCTGTGTGGGTGCATCCTGGTGCTGGTCGTGTAGAGGGGGGTCGTCAACCTTGGGCGCTAAAATAGTGGGCTGGGTGAGGATGGGGGGAATGTGACGTGGCTTGGACAAGATTTGAGGAGTTCTGATTCGTACGTGGCGCACTCTACGACGCACCTCCTTGAAAGGAGCAGTGGCGGTAATGATAACATTTTCCTTTCGTCTCTTCCTCCGATGATGTGTCTCTATGTGTGGGAAAGGGAGCCCGTCCGAGTCGAGGGTGAGTCGTTGGCGTTTGAGGGCTCTGAGGGCACGTGGGGTGAGCTGGTCGTTTTCCGAGTCGGAGTCTTGCTCGATTTCCTGTCGTCGCTTGACATGTGTGTGCGCGTAAGGGTGTTGCGGGTGCTGTGCTATTCGAGAAGAACGACGCAGGACAAGGTCGACAGCTGCCATTCGTGGGGATTGCAGGCTGCCTCGATCAACTCGGAAGGGGCAATACGAAAATTGCGATGAATCAAGCCTGGCAGGATTCCAAATCATGTCAGTACTCAATCCGCCACAGCACAAGTTTAGAAATTTACCGCAGAAACCTTGCAATAGGTGAAAGAGCGGGCAAACGGTCATTGTCACAGCATATCCAATCAACAGATTATGTAACCATGCACGGACCATTCACGTGATATTCCGACTTGCCGACCTCACGCCCCGGGCCGCAAGCAGGCTTGCCCACTGCCCGTTTGCAAGATTCACAGTACGATTTGTCTTCTGAAAATTTTATGACAGCCGTTCCATTAGTACACAGCCTACCACGGGAAGAGTTAACCACGATTCACAGACACGGACCACGCATTCATGGTAATGGGTTAAATGCCGTAAACCCCTTGCTCCTCATCACGTTCTACGACTTCCAGCTTGAGAACATTCCAATTTCGCTGGTATTTTGAACCCAAGATCATTCCATTCATGCGCCGTGCATGCGCAAACTTCTCTTCATTTGAACTCCCGATTATACTGATGCAACATGTATAATTGCCGTGCAAACCAGGACAGTTACGCAGCTTCCACGTGGAATCGTTCGATTGTGTCCTGTAGGCATGAATAATGTGTCAAGTCAACAGCCAGACGGTCAAGCTATATAAGGGACCTGTGATGCACACCATTCCTCCGGTCTGTTTATCCTTGGCAAGCATCCAACCTTCAATCAACGTTGTCTGACCTCTTACAGAAATGTTCATACGACCAGGTTGGTGAAATCTAGCCTTTAACTTACCAGTTGACGTTCTCTGACGTTTCCATCGTGCAGAAACCTTGACACGGCCAGGTTGGCGAACATCTAACCTTTGCGATGGACGTTGTCTGACGCTGCTCTCGTACAGCCGCTCGGGCGACTTATACCATCGCAGTTAGGACGATCGACACCAGCGCCATCAGTCCAGGTTTCACGGTCATTGAGAAAACTGTGTGGTACTACGCCAATGGCGGGTCATGGTCTGACAATGACTCGATGCATACCCTCGCCATGGGTGGCAGTGGCACGTCCGGTGCCCTTCGCTTCAAAAATGGCGCTCAAGAGGAGTTCCTTGTGGTGCTGGGCATCCACAATTACAAGAGATGGTGTGACATCGTCACTGACCTTTCCCCCGGAGACACGTGCATGAAGATCCAGCCCGAGTATTATTCTGGCCCCAGGAATGACATGCTGTGGAAGCAGCTGGACCATTTACGGAAGTGGACTGCGAGGGGGACTGCGGTAGATGTCGAGTACGTCAAGCAGTCAGGAGACACCTTCGTCGTCCACATCTCCATCTCTTCTTGAACACCTTGCATGTTCACCCCAAGGAGCTGCAGGAAAGGTGAATGGATGGGTATTAGATGTGCTATATGTATTCTACAAGATTCACTTCCGGC
>MU837239.1:87032-97531 GCA_029603245.1 Rhizopogon salebrosus TDB-379
GCTATGTATATATCCACTCAGGAAACGCAGGATCGGTTGAGTCGATGTTCCGGTAATATGGACCTGAGCGCTAGTCACAGGGCTCACCCCAAAGTGAATGCAGGCTTGCATGACGCAATCAAGAGCGCCTAAAAATCGAAGATCAAGTTTATCGCAATCGGTAGCACCATATAAAGAGGCTGCAATGGATCATTGGATATCGCTTTATCGCATCCAGTGATCCTTACAATCAGGTCAGCGAACGCCCATCGATCTGCCTGCCAACGTACTCTGACATTTACCTTATGCAGAAACAATGGGTTATACTATCACAGTCAGGGTGACTGACGCAACCAATTCTGGTTTCACGATCGCCGAGAAAAATGTATGGCACTACGCCAATGGCGGGTCATGGTCTGACAATGACTCGGTACATACGCTCGTCATGGGTGGCAGTGGCACATCCGGTATGCTCTGCTTCGAAAATGGTGCTGGGGAGAAGTTCCTCGTGGTGCTGGGCATCCACAACTACGTGAGATGGTGTGATATAGTTACCGACCTTGGGAATGGAGACACGGGCACAAAGATCCAGTCCGAGTATTACTCGGACACCCCCAGGGGCGGGATGCTGTGGGAGCAACTGGATCAAATCCAGAAGAAGAGCGCAAAGGGAACCACGGTAGATGTTAAGTATATCAAACAATCAGGAAACTCCTTTGTCGTCAAGCTCCTCATTTCTTCTTGACGGAACACCCCGTTTGTGAATCGTACAGAAGTAGCTGCAGGAAGAGTAGAAGAATGAATGTACTATGTCAATATCAATTCATGAAAGATGTGATTGCGGATACAACTGAGCCTTACGAATTACCGTCAAATTGATACATCAATTCCGCGAGGATTGTTAGACACCACCTCAACCCACCAACCTCCTCATCGTCTCATCGCAATCGGACTCATCCCATCGTTCCAAAAATCTCACTTCTGGCCGTCGTCCGCATCCTCATCCAGCATAGAATCTGCCCCGTCAACTCTGCAGACTTGTATCTCTAACTGTACGAGGCTGGCAATTGAGACAGAACCGCGTACTTGAAGCATGATTGAGGGAGAAAAGGTCAGAAGCGAAGGCGTGTCGGTCGTGTGCCTGGGATGCGATGAAGACTTTGATCGTGTCGGTGCCGTCTGTGTGCATTGGGAAGGTTAGAATAGTGTATGTAGATGAAACAAAACGTACACCTTCTACCCGTTTTTGATACGCTAATTTCCAGAGGTTGACTTTCTCTATCGCGGTGATGTGGGACGGGTATTCGTATGTGTGAGAGAATGGTTGGGTTGGGATAAACACCTAGGATGATGTATATCAGTAGCAAAAGACAGTTGTGAGGGCGAGAAAGTACTTTATTATGTATATCCATTGGATTGAGTATAGCCATTTGACTGAGGACATATGGAACCCATTCGACGACCGACTTGGATGCTAGAGAAGGGTATTAGAAAGGGCATTATCCTGCAATGGCGAAAATTCGGAGTGGGGGGAAGGACATCATGGAAACACCTGGGTCTTGTTGTATGGCAGCAGATTCTCGATGAACAGACGGTTGACTTGGAGGGTGTACTATTCGTACTAATAGTTGGTACAGTGTGCTTGATTTGTTTGGCTCCCAGCAGTGCGTCGTTAGTGGAAAGTTGAAACATTGAGTGCGCTTTTCACCGAAACACAATCGAACCCCATACAGGTCATCATTGAATAGATTGTCCACAACTTGATGAACGACAGAGACTTGTCCTTGCCTCACTGGGGCTAAGATATCTGACCCTCTGTTAAGGTCTTTTCGACGTCTGATGGTAATCTCTTCTCATATCGTTGACTTTCTTTCTAACAGCTTGAAAATTTAAGATTGCAGCCCCGCAGGATACTGGGAATTCCATGACACGACGGCCCTGCGAACTTCAAGTTGTCGTCCGCCCGAAGAAGCGGCTGAAAATTAACCCGCATACAGGTCTTCCCTATCTCCAGTACTACGGATGAGCAGTCTCGCGCGATTGGCTTGTCACGTTTACGGAGCAACACTGACCAGAAGCGCTGCCCGAGCGAGATGCCAGAAATTATCGGACACAGCTATGAGGCGGGCATATGAGCTCATTGCGCATTTGTCGTGCATCTACACTTTAGCAAGGAAAACTCGCATTAATCCAAAGGGTGACTCGGTGCCTCAGGAGTGGTTTGCGGATCTGCATGATGAAACCGACGATCCCGAGGACATGGAAACTGTTATCGTGTTCGCTTTGTGTTCGGATGAAGACTACGACTTTGAACAACGCCCTACGTAAGACAAGGTGGACTTCATGATGAGCTTGATCGGGCACGCACCGCGGTGGTGAGTGAGTTATGGTCATGCAGATTCAGCGTTTACCGTATGAGACCGTATTCGCGGCACCCAGCGATGCTTCACATACATGCGAGAGCAGCAAGTAGCGATGTTGTTCATTCTGAAGTAATATGGTGAACCTCTTGTTACTCCATGATACGCTTGACTTTACATCAACTAACTAGTTTCGCTGATTTAGATGTTTAGCGCCCAGTAACGCGGCAAGCAGGCTCGCCCGGTGCCCACATTCCAACTTCGTTTGCAAGATTCACAGGTACGATTTGCCTAATACGCTCTCTTGTTTTCTGGAAACTTTATGACGGCCGTTCCATCAGTACACGACCGCTTCAATATCACAGAGCTGCTGTTGAAGAGTGGATCCGTGGGGCCTAGCCACGATTCACAGACCCCAACCACGCATCTATAGTAACCAGGTAGCGAAAAGAGTCAGATGCTGTAAACATTACTCCTCATCACGTTCTCGTGATTATGCATATCATGCAGGATGCTGATGTAGCGGTGTATAATCGCACTGGGAGGCCGTGCAAACCAGGACAGTTGCACAGCTGCCACGTGGAATCGATCGATTATGTCCTGTAAACGGGAATAATGCTACCAAGTCAATAGTCAGATGGTCAAGCTATATAGAGGACCTGCAATGCATTCCATTTTCTCCAGTCTATTCATCCTTGTATTCTTTATAACTAGGTTGGCAAACACCCAGCCTTCAATCTGCTAGTTAACGTTGTCTGACACCCCTCGTACAAAAATGTTGATACAACCAGGTTGGCGGACATCTCGCCTTTAACTTTTCATTTTCTGACATTTCCCTCGCACAGAAACGTTGACACGACCAGGTTGGCGAACATCTGACCTTTGAGATGGACGTTATCTGACATTGCTCTCATACAGAAACGACTCGGACAACTTATACCATCGCAGTGAGGACGATCGACACCAGTGCCATCAGTCCAGGTTTCACGGTTGTTGAGAAAACTGTGTGGTACTACGCCAATGGCGGGTCATGGTCTGACAATGACTCGATGCATACCCTCGACATAGGTGGCAGTGGCACGTCCGGTGCCCTTCGCTTCAAAAATGGCGCTCAAGAGGAGTTCCTTGTGGTGCTAGGCATCCACAATTACAAGAGATGGTGTGACATCGTCACTGACCTTTCCCCCGGAGACACGTGCATGAAGATCCAGCCCGATTATTATTCTGGCCCCAGGAATGACATGCTGTGGAAGCAGCTGGACCATATCCAGAAGTGGACTGCGAGGGGAACTGCGGTAGATGTCAAGTACGTCAAGCAGTCAGGAGACACCTTCGTCGTCCACATCTCCATCTCTTCTTGAACACCTCGCTGAAATTGCATGCTCACCCCAAGGAGGGAGCTGCAAGAAAGGTGAATGGATGAGTATTAGATGTGCTATATGTATTGGGCAAAATTCACATGCCGGGGGTTCCGGCGAACTGAGTCGCCTGCTTCCTGCTTGTTCGTGTATGGGAATGACTCCATCTTTGGTGTGGGATCGGACGGTGCTTTCAATCGAACGAAGTATTCAGGGCTTCCAAGAATTCAATGGACAATTCAAAAGTGAGCCTGGCTGCTACCCAGTCGAGCCAAAAGAAGTATGCAACACATCGTGAACTCTGATCTAATGTGGATGGTCGATCTACTTGTGAGAGCTAACCATGATACGAGCATAAATGGACAATTTTCTACAGACACAGTCCAAATGAAAACTGCAGAGATAAAAATGTACATAGCTACACTATTTCTAGTGTGGTGACCCTCTTGTAAACATCAGCCACGTCTTTGATTCGTGCAATGATACAGCGATATGACGCGGTCCTCTTGTATTCGCTACCGCGCCGCCGCCCAGCAAAAATACGCTGAAAGGCTGCAATCGCAACGCTTGCCCATTTCTGAGCCCCAAACCACAATATTCTTCAGGAAACTGACGCGCATCCCGAAATTCCTCGCTTTCTGTATCATCAGAGTCAGGAATATGCGTCGCATCCCGAGACTCCTCAATATGTGTATCACCAGAGCCTGAGTCAGGCAGTTGGAGAAGATCAGGATCCCATGGACGGGCGAGATATAATCCCCGCGGAATATGATATGACGACTGAAGTGGGTCATCTTTTCGCTCGCCTGTGGTGATCAACAGGTCACGAAGCCTGCCTGCTTTGACTTCGTATGTGCATCTTCTGGTTTTGGCTGTGTCCAGAGGGCTTGATTCTGGTGACACGGAATGCGATGCAAGGCAAATGGAGTCTGTGAGCTTCATCATAGCGCTGTTTGCCATGAAGCGCTGCATGCTCTAACTGATATCCAAGATAGGACGAAGGGTGGAACTTAGTGACCTATGTATCGCCAAGATGAGCATTAGCTACCAAACGACACACGTCATCGCACCGTTCCCGCATCGGATGGCGTTCTCCATATCTTTTTTCCAACATCGCCTTTCTACGATTGGCATAGAACATGACATTCTCTTTGGTGTCGTGTTCACGGTCGGTCTACTCTTCCCGTTAATATCTTGTGCAGAACCAATCAATTCGAACGCGCAAACGGAGCTTGGATACTGTTGGGACTGTGTTTAGAGAGGATCGGAATATAAATGGATATGAGTAGATGAATGGGCTGCTCAGAGAATTACATACGATATTTGATGCCTGATCCCCGCGTGGGTCCCTCGATACAGCATCCTCCGGGATGGTCAACCCCGATATCATTTTATCATCACCTCTGCTGACAATCTGCAGTTCGCTGTGTGTGTCCTGCGCTACAGCATCCCTCCGGGATCGCCCACTCTGATATTATCTTATCGTCACCTCCGCTGAGATTGTGTGTGCCATGAAGAAGGATATGCCAGAATGCGCTCAGTTGGAATGGATATCATGATGGTTTGGCGGTTGAAGATCTCCCAGAAGCGGACATGCTTGTCCTCAGATGCGGAGGCGACGAGGGTGCCATTAGAATTCAAGGCAATGGTGGTGATATCATCAGTATGGCCAATCCAGGGATCATGGACTTGCTCCCATGTTGATGGACCCTACTCCCATATTGTAGAATCGGGCCAACGACCCGCTGAGAGCAAGAGCCCGCCACTTTCACCACTGGGCCTCCACGTGATGACTGGTGACAAGTGGGACATCTTTGCGATGCAACCACTGCGACCCGTACTCGGATATATTTGGATGCCCAAGATTGTCGCAACGGCTATAAACTTGCCAGAAGGCGAATATCGAACGCAGTTGACTAGCATACCATAAGTGATTATGTCTCTTTGCGGCTGCCACGTTTCTGTACTCCACGGCTTCATCGTTTTGTCCTCTGAACCGGACGCCAGTGCAGTACCATCTAGAGACAAGTACAGCGAACAGATACAACTGCCAGAATGGGCAGTGATGGACTGCGCTTTAGTTTCCTCTTGCCATGCAAGGAGCTCTCCATTGCTATCACCGCTTGCTATGCACGACCAGTTTCGACCCTCTGGTGATACCGCCGCTGCTTCTACCCAGTCACGACGCTCTTCCGTTTTTTCAACAGAATACCGTCCTTCAAATCCCATAGACCAACTGTATTATCTGCCGAGCCCGTAACCATATATCGTTGCGTACTCATGGAGGTCGCGACTGCTCATATGGATCCTTCACGATCTTCAAATGTTCGAACAGGTGCGTTGGACCTTGGGATGATCTGAACTAGTCGCGGTACAGCCATACTGGTGGAAATGCCAGCGGATGGTGCAAGCTCGCGACACATACGCTCATCATGGGTGGCAGTGGCACGTCTGGTATGCTCCGCTTCAAAAATGGCGCTGGGGAGCAGTTCCTCGTGCTAGGCATCCACAACAACTGGGGGAAATGGTGTGACACAGTTACCGAACTTGGGAAAGGAGACGCGGGCAAAAGAACCTGTTCGAGTATTACTCGGATACTCCCAAGAGGGTATCGTGGAAGCAACTTGATCAGTTCCAGAAGAAGAGCGCGAAGGGAACTGCAGTAGATGTTAAGCAATCAGGAATTCATTGTCGTCAAGCTCTTCATTTCTCTTTGATGGAACATCCCATTTGCAAATTGTGTCATTCTCGTACCCAAGTAGTTGCAGGAAGGGTAGAAGAATGAATGTACTATATCAATATCAAAGTCATGAAAGATACGATGGCGGATATAACTGAGCCTTACGAACCACCGTCAGACCCCGCTGTGCCAGCATATACTGCAAATTTGATACATCAATTGCGCGAGGATTGTTAACCACCATTCCGCTCATCGTCTCATCATAATCACACTCATCCCCACCGCCTAAAACCTTACTCCCGCAGACTTGCATATGAAACTATGCGAGACATGCGTATTGAAGCAGGGCCGCATACTCGATGTATAATTGCAGGAGAAAAGGTCAGAGGGGGAGGGGTGTCGGGCGTGTGCCTGGGATGCGATGAAGGCTTTGGTCGTGTCGATGCCATACTGGTGCAGTCTGTGCGTCGTCGATGAACCAACTCGCGCATATCGGGCAAGGCGAATGTGGTGTTTGGTCTCTCCGGAGCGTTTGAACCGGCAGTAGCATGGCTTACTAATCATGCAAGCACCTACATGACCTTAGTTACTAACAAGTTCGAGTCTGCTATGTATGCGACTAAGGTGAAACCAATATTAATGTCCTACATAGGGTATACTACCCCAACAGGACAATAGTTCGATTTTTTTTAAAGGTGTCGGAAACCACTTATTTTACCATATTACTTCATTGTTGATTACAGTAGTATGAGTGGCCGCCGCCCACTCATACGACAGGTAGGGGACGAAGTCTACCACACGACGATACCGGAGCATGCGTGGCGTCCTTTGATATGCTGCCTGTCACAACCTGTGCGGGCAAACTACTGTCGAACTTGGGCTGCCTCACTCACTTCACTGCCAAGTGTGATATGTAGATTTTGGTGTCTTTCGCCATCGATTCATAGTTCCTCATACTTGAATATTCGAGCCCTACTGCATGCCTTGCAGTCGCGAGCAGTGCAGACCCATGAGAGAGGCTCCTACCACGATGTTGGTTGCCGCCGTAGTATGTGGTGAGTAGTATGCAGATCGACTCTGGTAGTGATGGATTATTGATGGATGACATGCCTTGCCAGTATGCCGTGCAACGATCAATACGAGTACGACTGTACATATAATCGAATTTATTCATTTCGACCTGGAACAATCTGCGCGTTAATATTGGATGCCCGAACCGGAACGCAGCCTGAGGGACATAACATTCATCCAGAGAATTGGACTTGGGCCTGGCGATACAATGGGCATGCATACAAAGACGACGTGTTTAGGAGTTAGTATTCATACGGTGGGTGCACATTTTTCTAGATTAGCACAAGAAGACTAATATCTATCTCTAGATATTATGCTAGATGCCACATTTGACATTCTCGACTTTTAATTCGTCGTGCTATGATCTCTAAAGCCTGTGCTGACCGTCCCATATGATCCAACAACTCGAATGTCTCATCTCCCAGGGGACTTAACTGTACCAATTCTTTGGGCACTTCCTGTATCAACTGTATCTTCTCTTCACCGAATGTCATATCTTCTTCCTTTTTAATCCCTGCCTTCAGGTGTTTGGTTCGTGGACGATCGAACTCGATGTATTTCCAACGTGCCCCAAATGCGATAATGGCACCAATTACGAGAAGGCTTGTGTCTGCAATAAACGCAAATGTAGCTTGCTGACGGGCTTGTTTGAGGACTGACTCAAAAGGGTCATCCTCAATGTCGAGGAATCTTTTCCGTGGTAATTCTGGCTTGTTTTCCACAATAAGAATAACCTTTTGACGGGCAAGGATGCGGGTTCCATTCTTTGAAGTCTGCAAATACTGCAGGACCTGTGCAAAATCGGGAATAACCCAGGTTTTCTTCAACTTCGCTGTCGTGTCGGTCTTGTACCACTGTTCGAGCACGTATTGCGGGGCAATGTTGCACGCGACTGTAGCGGTGTGCGAATTGGCAAACATCCAGTCCTTGATTGCGATGACCCATACCGGGTACCACGGGAACTCCCTGTGGTCTCCACGCGCTGCAGTGACAGCAGCGATTAATCCCATGTCGTTCGACATTGGGTGTTGCTGTATGGCTGCAGGTGCTTGATGAACAAGCGGATGGATCACCTTGGGCTTGGCCGCTTGATCTATTTGATTCCCAGTGGTGTGTCGTTGGGTGCTTTTTGCAAGCTTGTCATCCATGCGGTACCCAATGGTCGCTGAAGGTGAAGGGTCCATGCCTGTGCTAGGTGCCGATGATCTCATGGATGGTCCCGAAGACACGGTGCGGGATCTCCCGGAGGGTGGCGCTTTACCCGACCCATCGACACGAGGAGCAGCACTGGAGGTCTGACGCTGCACTTGTGTCATAGATGAAACAACCCTGGATCTATGGTAACTGTGGGAGGGGAGCACGGGCTGTGCAGTCGAGGGGAACGATACGAGGTGACTTGACTCATTAGTTTGCAGAGGCGTCAAGTTTGCCTTGTGGTATGATGTAGTGTCCGGCGTGAGAGATGCAGGAGGCACGGGGCGGTACGTCCAAGCATCCGGAGTGCGTGGGGGTGCATGATTCGGAGGGGAATATGAAGCAGCCTCTGGAGTACGTGGAAATGCAGAATTCGTTTGGGGGTACAACACAGTACCTGCAGTCTGCCGGGGTGCATGGCGATGTGAAGCAACCTCCGGAGTACGTGAAGGAGCAAAATTCGTATGGGAGTGCGACACAGTACCTGGAGCCTGTGGGGGTGCAGAATACGCATGGGAGTACGAAACAGTGCTTGGAATGCGGGGAGGTGAAGGACGATATGAGACCGCCTCTGGAGTGCGTGAAGATGCAGAATTCGCATGGGAGTGCGACACAGTCCCGGGTGTGCGCAGAGGTGCAATATTTACAGGGTGATGTGATGCAGCATCTCGGGTGCGCTGTGCATGGCGGGTAGGAGTGAGGAATGACATTCTCCACCAAGCACTACAGATTGAGGACTAGGAATGTTTACTTTCCTCATCAATACTATAGTCGAACATTTATACCCGTACCACACAGTACTGTGGATCCCCGATGTATGCATCACACAATGAATTATAGGACCCGAAATGATGGAAACAGTAGGTGGACTATTCACCGGAACCGTGACAATAGAATTCATCGTGTGTGGGCTCAACTTTATATGTGGCTGTGTAATGCCAAAGACATATAATCCAACTGCAGTTTGGAAACCATCTTTGCACGTTCGAAGCCACCCAACAGACACTGCTTACCTCACAAGCACAAAGATGTCTCCTCCTCTTCCGAAGTCTTTTGAACACCTACGGGTAATATTATCAATCCTGTCCTCGATTTTCTGTCTCACGACTTAAAAAGTTTAAGATTGCGACCCCGCAGGATACTGGGAATTCCAGGAAGCGACGGCCCTGCGAAGTCATTCGTCCACAAAGGCAGCGGCAAATTAACCTGTACACGGGTCTTCCTCATCTCCAATACTACGGATATGCAGTCTCACGCGATTGGCTTGTCGCGTTTACGGAGCAACACTGGCCAGAAGCGCTGCCCGAGCGAGATGCCAGAAACTATCGCAAAACAGCCATAAGGCGGGCATATGAGCTCATCGGGCATTTGACCGGCATCCCTGATTTGGCGCGGAAAACTTGTTTCAACCCAAAGGGTGACTCGGTGCCTCCAGAATGGTTTGCGAGTCTATATGATGAAGCTGATGACCCCGAGGACATGGAAACCGTTATCGTGTTCGCTTTGTGCTCGGATGAAGATGACGACTTTGAAGGACGTCCTACGCAAGACAAGGTGGACTTCATGACAAACTTGGTCGGGCACGCACCACAGTGGTGGGTCAGCTGTGGGTATGCAGATTGAGTGCGAGTGGTGGAATGAGTTGGAAGGAGCGATGTCATTTAGAGTCCTTACAAACTTCTGTCCCGATTCCATAAATCAGGCCTCAGGCACCCTCATGTACCAAATTCAAATGTATTCTTTCAAAATGCGTCTTTAGTCTGATATTTCCCCTTCATCATTCCCTCAACCCTCGTCTCGCTCGGACTGAGGTGGAACATTTCATGCACAGTTAGAATTTCAGATCGCCCATTTTTT
>MU837240.1:0-24551 GCA_029603245.1 Rhizopogon salebrosus TDB-379
TGAGCCAGACACTCCCAGCCGAAAAATGAGACTAATAGCACATGTGCAAATGTGCGTGTTTGTCCAGCATTGTCGCAGATTTGCAAATGCAATATTTACAGTATACCTGCACGATTGTTGATCGACTCCAATATGCTAGGATCGTCTCAAATGTGCTATGATTGTCTGCCTATGATAGTGTACAGAATAATAGAACCTGGCGCTCCATCCCTTGCTCGTTCGTCTGCCAGTCGTATTCTGTTCCTCGGTCTTTGCATGGATGGTGGAGGTCGTCTTCGTCGCACTGGCGGAAGCCATTATCGTATTGTGTCGCTAACGGGACCATTCACCAGCGGCAACCTAAGGACATCAACAGCATCGATATATTGAGTAGAATCAATACTTACTTTCTTAGCAGCTAGCTCGTCATATGACTGATTACGCGCATGTGAACAAAGGTCGCTACATAAATAACGCAACTCACCTTTCTCTCTGCTGCCGACGATCCATCAAAATAAGCCTTGAACTCAGTCGCTGTGCCGGCCTTGTTACGCGTGAGCCTTTCACGTGCGCACAAATTCCTGTGGCGACGGGTTAGTGAATAGGTGCGACACACAGACTTGGCACCACATACTGCCCATTCTGCCCCTTTCCAACCTGCATCTTCCGTGACTTCTTCACCGGTCCAGTAGCACTTGCATTTGATGACCTTGCAGCACCAGCAACCTGAAGCACAGGGACTAGCATACCACCAGTGGCGTCCTGCAACGCCCCATTCGGAGGTGCGGTTGCTGGGGGGGACTTTGTCACAGTCGCCTCGTGGGTGGTCAGTGAGGCTGGGCACATCGGTGGTTTCAGGCTCTGAGTCGGGAGGTGTTGTGCGGCATTTGATCCAGGACCAGACTCAGAAGTGTGTTGATGGGCTGCCTCACTCTGTTCAGTTGCATTTGTCGACAACTTTGCATCTTCGGAGGGTGCCAGGGCTTGCACTGGAGGTTTGTTACCGCGTTGGGTGGTTCTAGAATAGTAGGGTAGCCTCTGGACTCGTATATATGATAAGTAGTACTTACAATGGGTTCGCAAATTTCAATGCTCGTGTGCGGAGCTAAGTGTGAATGCATAGTATGTGAGTCTGCATAACAATATAGACACGAACTTCGACGTACTCTGACAGGCCGTGATACCGCACAAGTTGTGGCAGCAGTGGTGATGTTCTTGACGGCCTGTGCTCCGTCCAAGTCGGTGATGGCATCCGAGTCTGGGGAGTACAGGGTGCCAGTTACCCACACCTAAGAAGACACCCATGGGAGAGAGGTGCATATATGCACTCAATAGTCCAGAGTTGCAACCTGGCATGATGGTACGAGTGGTACAAACTCAGACTCCTACCCACACCCAAGAAGACACCTATGAGAGTGTTAAGGTGCATATATGCGCTTAAAAGTTAGCAAATATATAAAGAAGTATTCACCACGCCTTTAAACTGCTCCTCCGAGACGCATATATGCGTTCAGAAAGCCATTTCCCTATGTATAATAGTAGTTATTAGCCAGCGAATGTCATAATCTTGGCACGTACTATAGCATCATGCTCCCACTGCGTAAGCCGGGTTGAGTTGACTCTCACTGAGGCCCTGCTAACCACTGTATCAATCTGGCCCTGGGGATATATATGGAGCACTGCAGCCAGAAGGCTATTGACGACAGCGAAGGAGAAGTTTGGCCTGGGTATGGTATTGGACGAGGATCGTGATGGTAAGAGAGAGAGAGAGGTTGCATTCATTATGGAACATACTGACTGGCTGAGGCGTTCGCCGGAAAGTTCCGAAGTGAGGATACTTCGTGAGGTTCTCGTCGGCCTTTGCAAAGACTTTGCGTAAAACAGCACATATGGTTGGTACAAAATCAATGGTGGTGAACTTGCGACGATGCCAGACAATCTGTAACTAGTGCTATTATTAGCAGTAACAATGCCAGCCATTCTCAAACAATCTCAGACTTGTCTCAAATTCTCACACAACCTCAGACGACCTCAGCTAACCTCAGAACAGCACGTTTTCACTGGGCTTGATCGGTAAGATTGGTGAACATAACTGATCGCACGCAGCACCTAATTACACCCTTCGTCGCCCGGCTACCCCAAGGGCGGGTACTGAGGTGAGGTGTGCAGAGCTCCAGTGTGGAAGGCGGCGAGTATGTCTAGGGCCATGAACAAACGAAACCCGCAGAAAGCCCAAGATGTGCCGAATCCACATCGTCATGGATTTGGCTTATGGTACTGCAAGTAAGGTGTCAAAATAATAAGGATCACTACAACAAGCCTGCAGACATTTCCACAACAGCATGTGGACCCTTCTCGTTATAATCTGTCTTCGATACAAAACTCTTCCCTTGCGACTCATTAAACGCAATCTAAGGGAGCTGTCAACAAAGTCCTTCAGTGCGTTCCAGCAATGCACACACCTTCGCAACAATGCTAGTACCAAGGAAAGCGGCGAGGCCATCTCCTTTTTCTCGATATTCAGCGAAGTACTCTGGCACGTTCAGTACTCGGATTGATCGCGACTGGAACTCAGTGACCTGGTCTGGACTGCTAAGGATGAAAGGCGCTAACCGCGACTGAAGTGCAGCTCCGATACCTGTGCAGCAATTACTTCTACGTTCATCGGTGGTACATAGTGACGCACCTTTAACATGGTTGGTGAAATCACCAGTAACAAACAATCCTTGCCAAATGTATTGCCTTTGGGTAACATCCGTTTGGCGAACGGCGAATCCAACAGCCTCCTGCAAGGGCAGAATTCTCCCTTCATAAGGTTCCGCACGCGTAAGAGATAGCCCGTTCAGCAGCGAAGGGTCAAAGAGCGGCTCGCAAAATCGATGCCGCTCCTTACCCAGCGTAATAGAATGGTCGCGGAACTGCACAGTGACGAGATCAAGCGCCTCGATCTCGCGCGCGCGAGCTTGTTCCGCAGCAGAAGCTTTTGCAGTCAGCTTTTTTTTCATACCCGATTCAATGACGGCCTTTTCCTTGCCGGCAATGAGAACTGCTGCTATATCCGTGACCCCTTCATCTTCTGGTATCTCTGCAGTTCGCCCGTCCGAAGGAACGCGGACAAGACCCTCTAGCCAGATATGCTTGACCAAATCCTCGAGAAATCTCTGAGTGGCCTCTGGGTCACTTGGATTATCCGGAGGTGATGCTGCTGCCATGACTGACTGGTTGGAGCGAAGGAGGTTGGCGAGGTAGACTTGACAGTCTCTGATACCTAGAGGCGTGGATGAGCGAGCGTGATTCACGATAAACCCATCGTAGATTGGAGTAATGTCGGTTATTTCATGGTCAATGTCGATCACGACCCCGGTGAGTTGTCCAGCAGCGTAGAGCTGGGACATAGGGCGGTCAAGGAGACCGAAGCCCGCGACGTTGAAGCGCTCGAAGAAGATCTGACATATACGTTGGGATGACTCTCTGAACAGGCCTGCTGGCATGGACAACATGACGGGGGACTCATTCTGTGTTCGCTTGAGTTGAAGTACATTGAACAAGACATATTTCCTTGGTAATCGATGAGTACGAGGTGAGAACCCCACACTAGAGCTACAGACGTACCAAAGTGCCTCTGCTTGAGTCCAATCACGAACGTCGCCACCTGCAAATGGCCATGAAACAATGATATCTTGACCCGCCTCGAGAGCTTCGTCTAGTAGAGGCCCGATGAGGTAGTCGTGAACTTTCGCCGACGGACTAGGATGACAAGGCAAGGACGACGCGCGACTGCTGGATGCAGATGGGCGTAAACTTTCGCCTTCGCATGGTCTTTGCGAGGATATGCCATTTGCAGTATCACCTGGACTGCGTCGTAGACCGACTCGAGCTTGAATTTCCTGAATGTCATCAAATCATCGCATATGGAACTCAGACACGATAATGGAACTATACGAACGTATGATGGCGCCTTGAGGAGGTCGTGCAAGCCAATACCTGCTCTGATAAGTGTTCTGCCTGACTCGATAATGACGACGGACGAGTCCCGGAAACTGACCATCGTGGAACACTTGAAACGTGATTTCAGTTGTGGACGCGTTGTTTACACCCCCGGCGGGTAACTGATTATGTGGGGGTACATATTGAACACAAGACTTATTCGCTTCTACGCAACTCGTCTTTCATCTCTCTTTTCCAGTCACCACCATGTACATGCCAACAGAGACCCAAGTTTCTGCGCTGTGGCCCCAGTGCGACCTCCCAGAGAGTGGAAAAACGCCCTTCACCGACTACAGCCGGTGGAGGTTGCTCGTAAATGATGGAGGAAGGCACACCTGGCACTACCTTCACACAGATGAAGAGTGCAAGAAGTGGCCTCAGAATGATGTAGACAAGTACTGGCTTGGGATTCCACTCGTACGTGTCATTCAAGTATCCTGCCTTGGCGCGCTCCCTCAATATCAGTAGAACTTGCATGACCTCCCTAAGCCGAAGGATGCCCTGGATGCTGCCCGGAATGGGTATACATTCTACAAGCACCTGCAGTCCCATGATGGACACTGGGCTGGTGAATACGGTGGCCCCATGTTCCTTCTCCCTGGCCTCGTTATTGGGTCATATGTCACCGGTATGAGCTTCACGGAGCAGGAACGTCTGGAGATGATTCGCTACCTTCTGAATCATGTTAACTCGGAAGACGGCGGCTGGGGAATGTAGGTTGTAATATGTTATTTACTGCTCGCCCTGCTAAATCCACACAGACACATCGAAGGACACTCGACCGTGTTTGGCACTGCACTGAACTATGCTGCACTTCGCATTCTTGGCGTGAAGGCTGACCACCCAGCTGCCGCAAGGGCTCGCTCGACCTTGCACAAACTAGGTCCGCTCAAAGTTCATTCTATCGAGTGCGTTGGCTCATCCTTTAAATGCAGGGGGAGCCACCGGTGCTCCTGCTTGGGGCAAGTTCTGGCTTGCGATCTTGAATGTATATGATTGGGCTGGTTTGAACCCCGTCCCTGCTGAGCTTTGGTCCGTTCACAAGCTTTCATTATGTTATTTGAACTAACTCCTCGATTCCCTGCAAGGCTCCTCCCTGAATGGTTGCCATTTCATCCTCATCGTTGGTGGATACATACCCGGACTGTATATGTGCCGATGAGCTATCTTTATGGTATCCGATTCAAAATGCAGGAAAATGACTTGATACGATCTCTTCGAGAGGCGAGAATTACCACTGCTGGTTTTACATTTCGTCCACTGACATTCGGCTTATAGGAATTATACCCAACTGACTATTATCAGATTCACTGGCCCTCGCAACGCAATAACGTATGCGCAGCAGACCTGTACTCGCCTCATACCACTGTTCTGGATGTTATGAACTCTGTTCTTTCAATCTACGAAGGCTGTTCAATTCCTCCCCTCCGCCGTGCAGCTCTCAAACGCGCATATCACCTCATCGTTATGGAGGACGAGAACACAGAGTACCAGACCCTCGGGCCAGTCTCCAAAATGATGAACCTTATTTGCCGTGCGCACGTGGAAGGACCCGACAGTGAAGCTTACAAGCAGCATGCTATCAAACGCGCAGACTTCATGTGGCTGGCACAGGAAGGTATGATGATGTGTGGAACGAACGGGAGCCAGGTGTGGGATATCGGCTTCATTACGCAGGCGCTCGTCGAGACGGGTCTCGCCAAGGAGGAAGCGAATAAGGATAGTTTGTCGAGGGCGCTTGGGTGGTTGGATATTTCCCAGATCAGGGAGAACCCGAAGCACTACGAGACGTCATACCGTCATATGACAAAGGGCGCTTGGCCATTTAGTACCAAAGAGCAAGGGTACACTGTTAGTGATTGCACCGGTGAGGGACTGAAGGCGGTCCTGTATTTGCAAAACCAAGTCGAGTGGGACATGAATATGATATATTTTGTACCACCGCTAATCATTCTGACAGGGGCACGGAGAAAGTCATTTCAGACGACCGGTTGTTCGATGCTGTGGACGTCATGTTGACTATGCAGAACCCGAATGGCGGTTTTGCTACTTATGAATTGGTCAGGGGCCCCAAGTGGCTTGAATGGCTGAACCCTGCAGAAGTTTTTGGTGGGTCGTTTACTCTCGTGCCTTGTCATTTCGTCCTAATGATGAGTTGTAGGTGACATCATGATCGAATTCTGTTATCCAGAATGCACAACATCGGTTATCACGTCGTTGTCCATCTTCAGGAAGCATTATCCCGAGTACCGGCCCGCTGACATAGCGTGAGTCCGGAAGTATTGCTCCATTTACCAGCCTAACATAAGCTCAGGAAAACTATCAAGGGTGCGATCAAGTTCTTACACAAAGCACAAAAACCCGAAGGCGGCTGGGTGGGCTCCTGGGGAATCTGCTTCACATACGCAACACAGTTTGCGCTTGAAAGTCTTTCGCTAGTGGGAGAGACGCACTCAAATAGTTCTCACGCTCGACAGGCATGTGAATTCCTGCTGTCGTGGCAAAGAGAAGACGGCGGTTGGGGCGAAAGCTACAAAGTGAGTGCATCTAAATCTATATCCGGAACCGGGTTCACGATATTGTCCCGTGTAGTCCTGCGAGAAGGGCGCCTGGATACAGCACGAAAACTCCCAAGTCGTGCAGACCTGTTGGGCGACCATGGCACTCATGTACGCGAAATATCCTGATCCCGTGCCTATCCGAAAGGGTGTCAAGTTGGTCATGGACAGGCAGTTACCCGTATGTTTCGCGCAGTACTGTATCTCCAAAAGCTCATTATGGTACAGGATGGATCATGGCCACAGGAGGCGATTGAGGGAGTGTTCAACAAGAACTGTGCTATTTCATATCCGAACTTCAAATTTTCATTCCCCATCTGGATGCTCGGTAGAGCGCATCACTACTTGTATGAGCTGGAAGAACAAGGTAAATCTTCTGCTAAATTGTGATGGCATGGCAGCCCGTTGGATGTCATGGGAAGCACACCGGGGAGACTTCTGCCGCTGTTCCGCTTTTGTGAGATCAAACACCATCCGCATTACTTTGTTACAAGTATTTTGAATTTTTGGTTTGGCGCTAGTAGTCTTTGTAATGAGGTCACGGTCTCGTCGACACGCAAAAGCACATCATCAATTTGCCATTTGTTTGTCCGTGTCCTACCGAATTCCGAATTCAAGTTTGCACTCAGGTGTCACCTTTTGAATGCGACATGTTCCCGTCGCATCTTGATAGTTTTCCCTCCCCACTGGGCTTGCAGTCAAGGTATATTGCCAGTCCCGCATGTCAAAACCAACTCCTAACATGTTTACAGCCGACGTTTGACAAGATGTCGAACGCTCTCTCCAGCGTGGCCCGAATAGCATATTTGGCTTCAGATATCATCGTAGACTCACAGCCTACTCTCCCATCGACCTCGCAGTTCGCAAAGAAGTATGATTCACTCTCTGCGACCTCTACTAGACGTCCCACAATCTTCCCGGTGCCGTTAGGCGGCGATCCAGGGTCGACATTACTCCGAAACGGATCGGGTGCTACTCTCGTTTCGTATACATCTTCGGCAACAGCACAGACCGCAATCAGGCTGGTCCTATGTGCTTCCGAACTTTCGTCACTCCCTCTCGTCCTACACCTTGCGGTGAAAGATGACTTGTCTGACGTCACTCTGCTCCGTTCCGCCTTGCCTTTCTTCCTCGTCTCTACCACCGCTCAGAAGGCACATGATAATTCACTCCTGGCATCGCGGTTGGCACGGACTGAGAAGAAGGCGGTCGTGCATGTCTTTTATGAGGGAAAGAACGATTCAGTGGAGGAGATAGCAGAGAGTGAGGTGCTACCATTCCTTCTCTCCGACAAGCTGGCGGCGGCAAATGGACACAACGGTCATGCGAACGGGGAGAATGGCGTTAACGGTCATTCCACAGCTGTAGTATCCCCTGTTTCAGAGCTTTTTAAGCTTTACGAACATGCAGCGCTTTCTACGGTCGCTCGCATTCGTCGCGCGTGTCCCCCGTTCTCCGTACACGGTACCAATGAACCCCATACTGTTATCTTTGCTCTGGGTGATATCCCCTCATTGGATGTTGGCGGAGTGTCTGTTATCTCACTCAGCTTGCTCACTCCCCTACCCCCATCACGCATACTTGATGCAATCCCGCCATCTGCATCACGTGTCATCATCCTGGAGCAGGTCCATCGTTGGAATACCAAATGGACACCGCTGTATCTCGAACTTGTCAATGCAATTCAACAGCAGGTCGGTGAGCAGCGACCCCACATCCAGAGCGTATACTTCAGCCAGCCCGCACAAGTGACTCCATCTGCGATTATGAAACTGTTCCAAGTAGCTTCCTCTTCGACTCCACTTCAACTCGGAGGTTCCATTGACTCCCCCTCAACCTCGCTAGAAGTGCCACATATACCCAAGCACGAGTCTTCTTATACGAAGATTTTGTCTCACGTCTTTGGCGAGCGCCTCGAAGTGTCCAATTCGCCTGCCTTGGTGCCTAAGCAAGGCGCTATTGCCACCAGTCCAGAGTTTGCGTTGGGTCGTATTCGAGGACAACTCGATCTACGAAACGACCTCATTCGTTCTGTGCAACAGCTGATGGAGCTCACAGAGGTTAGCCCTGAACTGCACAAACTCTTAAGCCAGTGGATCCTCGTCAAGGATGACGCTATCAAGAGTCGCTCGGTGGGCAAGGAACTTGTCGCCGCGCTGGAGTCTTCAAAGCTCTCGAGTCCCCTTGTCGACCGCATTCTTGCACTCCGCATACATTTCCCCTCGCGCTCGAGATGGATCATCGGCTCAGACGCCTGGTCCTACGACCTCGGCGCCTCTGGTCTGCATCATGCCATTGCGTCTGGCCTCGACATAAACATTCTTATCATCGACACCCTTCCTTATACATCTCGCAACTCTGCTGATCCACATCGTCGTAAGCAGGATGCTGGTCTGTATGCAATGAATCACGGCGATGTCTACGTAGCGAGCGTCGCTGTGTATTCGTCTTATTCTCAGGTGCTTCAATCAATCATGGAGGCAGACAGGCACAAGGGCCCAAGTGTCGTGCTCGCATATCTTCCTTACCAAAATGAGGAAGCGCCGGCACTTGAGGTGCTGAAGGAGACAAAGCTTGCTGTTGACGCTGGGTACTGGCCGCTGTACCGCTGGGACCCCGTGAAGGAAGCACAAGGCAAAGAACCATTCGCGCTTGACTCGGATGCCGTGAAGAACGACCTACAACAGTTCCTTGACCGACAGAACCATCTTTCGCAACTCGTGCGCTCCAAGCCCGAGCTCGCTACGGAACTAGTGAGCAGTCTGGGTGAGAATCTGAAAGATGCAAGGAGGAGGAAAGCACAGCAGGCGTATGATGACTTGGTTGTCTCGCTTGATGCGCCGCCATTGACGGTGTTGTATGCGTCGGACGGTGGCACTGCGGAGAAGTTTGCGAAGCGATTGGCCAACCGCGCTAAAGCGAGAGGGTTGTCGATCTCCATTGGCACCCTGGACTCTCTGTCTATCGAAAGTCTAGCTCAAGAGGAGTACGTTGCCTTTGTTACTTCTGTAGCAGGTCAGGGCGAACCCCCACAGAACGGGCGCACCCTGTTCAAGGCGCTCAACGGTGCTGCGCTTCGTGGAGAAAAGCCTTTTTCGAAACTTCGCTACTCGGTCTTTGGCCTTGGTGATAGCCACTACTGGCCACGCCCAGAAGACGCCCATTACTATAACAAGCCGGGCAAGGACCTCGATGGTCGGTTGGAGCAGCTAGGTGGAGAGCGCTTTGCGGTCCTTGGGCTTGGCGACGATCAGGATGCAGATGGTCCAGATACCGGGTATAAAGTATGGGAGTCCCTCGTATGGAAGACGTTCGGTGTCGACAGCATTGAGGTGAAGGAAGCGGAGCCTGACCCAATCACGAATGAGCATATCAAGGCGGCCTCTGGTTACCTTCGCGGCACAATCGCGGAGGGTCTCCAGGATACTAGCACGGGCGCTCTCGATCCCAGTGACACGCAGCTCACGAAGTTCCACGGTATCTACCAGCAAGATGACCGCGACATCCGTGATGAGCGTCAGGCTCAAGGTATCGAGCCTGCTTACAGCTTCATGATTCGCGTCCGCACGCCCGGTGGTGTGTGCACGCCTCAGCAGTGGCTGCAGATGAACCAGATCGCCGATGAGCATGGCAACGGAACATTCAAGATCACCACAAGAGCGACATTCCAGTTCCACGGTGTCATCAAGCAACATTTGAAGCCATCCATTCAGGAAATCAACAAGGCTTTGTTGGATACGTTAGCTGCATGCGGTGACGTCAATCGGTGAGTTTTTTTGATGTGGGATGACGGATTTCTCGCTTATCATTTTACATTAGGAATGTTATCTGTTCCGCTATTCCTACATTGTCCCGACTTCATGCACAAGTCTACGACTTCGCGAAGCTTGTCAGTGCCCACTTACTGCCAAGAACAACAGCATACCATGAGATTTGGTTGGACAAAAAAATGGTTGCGGGAGAGGCTGTCAAAGATTTTGAGCCGCTCTATGGCGAGTTCTATCTTCCCCGAAAGGTATGCCCGGCCCCCTACTCGTTTCAAGTTGTTCCTCACGTTGCGATAGTTCAAAATCGCGGTTGCAGTTCCACCTACTAATGACGTCGATATCTTTGCAAATGACCTGGGCTTCATCGCTATTGTCGATGACCGGGGAGAACTGGCTGGCTTCAATGTTACTGTCGGTGGTGGTATGGGGGTGACGCATGGCAATAAAAAAACATACCCTCGACTTGCAGACGTCATTGGTTTCTGCACTGTTGAGCAAGGTCCTATCGTAGCAGAAAAGATCATGCTCACGCAGAGAGACAATGGGAACCGTGCAGAGTATGTCCTTCAAGCATCCCCTTCTCCCTTGTTCTGACACCGTTGATCTCAGTCGCAAGAACGCTCGATTGAAATACACCATTGACCGGATGGGACTGGATACTTTCAAAGCGGAGGTTGAGAGCCGACTTGGTTACTCTTTAGCCCCGGCACGACCATTCACGTTTGATCGCAATGTCGACGACTTCGGCTGGTCAACAGGAGAAGACGGCAGACATCATGTAATGCTCTTCATCGAGAACGGGCGCATTCAAGACGAGCCTGGACGTGACTTCAAAACTGGGCTCCGCGAGATTGCCAAGATACATAAGGGCACAATCCGATTGACTGCGAACCAGCACTTGATGATCTCCGACATTGCTACGGAGGATGTCTCAGAGATCAAGAGAATACTGGCCAAGTACAAGCTGGACAACTTGGACTACACTGGTTTGCGGTTATCGTCGTCGGCTTGTGTAGCCTTTCCTACGTGCGGTAAGTTTATTCCGATCTGACGGATACAAACCGTTTTGACATGTGAATCTGTCCAGGTCTCGCAATGGCAGAGTCCGAGCGTGTGAGTAGCGATTCCTGCGTGCTTTATAACGTCGATCTTAATGTGAACTTTTCTAGTATTTACCAGTACTCATTGATAAGGTCGAGAAAATCTGCGAGGAACATGGCCTTCGCAACGATTCAATTGTCATGCGGATGACTGGCTGCCCGAACGGCTGCGCACGACCATATGTAGCCGGTATGACTCCCCCCTAACTTATTCGTAAACACAATCACTCAACAACTCCACAGAGGTTGCCTTCGTCGGCAAAGCTCCCGGATCCTATGCCATGCTTCTCGGTGGTGGATACTACGGCCAGCGCCTGAACAAAATTTACCGGGAAACTGTATCAGAACCTGAGATCCTTGCCATCCTTAAGCCCATGATCAAGCGATATGCGCTTGAGCGATTGGAGGGCGAGCATTTTGGTGACTTCGTCATTAGAGCAGGATACATCTCCCAAACAACATCCGGGAAGGAGTGGTACGACGGCTCGGGAGGAGAGGGACAGTACCGTGAGGTTGCGGCGCCTGCATAGCACATCTGACAATGTCCAATAATCAAATCAGCTCGTGTATTTCTTTAGATATCAAATCATCATCTTGTGTTTACAGTGTCCCTCACAATCGGCTGACTGCTGCATGTGATGAGATGGTATCTATACATTATATCGCACATGCTACACAAAATCATTACATCTTATTGCTTACTTGCCCTGGCCTCTGCGAGCGACTCCTTCACGGCGCTGATGATCTTGTCAATGTCACCCCGACTGGAGTCAACGACAGAAGCGCCCATATGCCTGGAAGAAGGTAGGTGAGCTGCACATACAATGTCAGGGGATAAACGCACCCAATGCGGAAATATTTGTCTTTAGAGGACGATCGTCAGCAACAAGACATCCTTGCAGGGGAACTTTACCGACCTTTGATACTGGCGTGTAGGCCGCCAGCGACGACAACATCTTTCTTCAATAGACGGGGGATGATATCGCTCGCTACGAAACCGTTAGGGAAGTAAAGCTGCAAGCAATATCACCATCAGTCGCTCCCGATGGCACAGCGGGGAAATACATACTGCAGTCATGCCATTCGCCTGCACGTCCTCACTGAGGGGGACGCCCCTGAACCCGATCTCCTCTGCTGCCTTCTTGACACGTCGACTGGCCTCTTGGTGGAGCTTAAACCGTTGCTCGAGTGAGACAGAGCCCTGCATGATCTGTGTGAGGGACGCGTGGAACGCATATATGAGGTTGACGGGGGGTGTGGCGAAGTAGGCAGCAGAGTTGTTCTCGTAGGCTTTCATGATGGGTAACCACCTATTTAGCGGGTTATGATTGCTCCAGAGATGAAAAACAGGGAGCTTGTGCGCACTTCTTCCAGCTGCCGTAGTAGGTCGTGACTGGCGTTGAGCGGTTCTCATACACCTGGGGGTATTGGTGTCAGTGGTTGCATTGCATTATATGTATACGGGAAAGGACAAACCTGGATGGCCTTCTGAGAGGCAACGACAATGCTAAGACCTGGCGGAGTGCCAAGACCCTTCTGGCTGGCTGTCAACACGACGTCAATGCCCCAGGCATCCATTTGGATTTCTTCGCTCGCTACAGAGCAGACAGCATCAACAACAACCTGTTGTTCCGCCGTGATGAGTACGCTTGTATTAAAGTGGGCTGGAAGAGGATTACAAGTGTGTCTGGAGAAACTCTCTTCACGACCTCCGCAACAGCTTTGATGTTGGACAGGACAGCTGCGCAGGAATCGTTTGAATTCAAGTGCCTAACAACGCCACATAAATTGCGCTCACCTGTCGAGGTGTCAACGTGAGTCACGGTAACGATCTTGTATTTCTTTGCTTTGAGTGCGCTTTCGATATCAGACTCCTTGACGGCGCCACCTATCTCGGCCTTGACTTGATCTACCTTGGCACCATAGGTTTGCAAACTGGAGAACATACAATGAGCAACCACTACAATGCTTACCCCATGTTGTCCCTACCAGTCTGTGAAACTATCTGCGAAATATCCACTGTGTAGGACGAGCGCGTTCTCGCCTGGTTCTACGAGGTTCGCAGAGACCTGCCAAGCATGCCACCATAAATACGATACTTCTTTTAATTTCGAATCGACACGAGAACTCATACCTGATCCCACCCCAGGGTGCCTGAACCAGCGATCAGGAACGGCTGCGCGTCCTTTGAGTAAAGAAGTTGTCTGGCAGAGGTGTGAGTTTATCTATTCCGGCTGCACTATGAAACCCGCGGCGCGGCGTGTCCTTGCCTGATCATGCGAATGCAGTCCCCAAAGACTGGTGCAAAATCGGGCGACATATGTGACATGGAAGGGTGTGCATTGGCGTAGAGGACCTGTAAACGCTCGCGTCATAAATCACGCAGATAGGTGTCCAGGGCTGGCATACTTCATCGGTGACCTCTATCGGTCCTGGGATGCTGAGAACGCGGGATAAGATGCATGTCCGGCTCCGCAAAGACAGGGGGAGACGTACACGAGAAGCCTTGAAATATCAGACGCAACCTTCAGTCGTGGACATCAATGCACAACCTGATCAGACTCACTTATGTGGCGCCTACCATGACCATTGAAGCGGTCAATCCCAGGACATGGAAACAATCAACACAGAGCAGACCTGGACAAATTTACACTCTGTAGACATCTTGCGAGCTGGACTTGTCAATGGGCTTCGAAATATACGGGCGAGTGTGCAGGAGATAGATGATGGTTTAAGGGAGATGTTGCGGAGGGCATTCATTGGAGTCATAACACGGCACAACATCTTCTCATGTACACCTTCGGGCAACCTTCGGGATGGGCGGAGTCAACACGGAGTCGCCGTTCCCGTATGTAAACAACAACTCTCTGTTCCTCGATCCCATGTCCGCTCTAATTCCGTCCTTTCCAGTGCATGAGAGCCCGCCGAACCAGTAGGAGCTACGCTGAGCCGTACACAATCAAATCCCCCTCCATGTAATTCATCATACGATTTAAATGAAGACTAAGGTATGTAGCGTTCAGAAATACCCACTTACGACACCCGAGGGAGGTCACTGCAGTAGGTCAAATCTCATGACATGTCACGGGATGACACCGGAACACTCAAGTCACCGATGTCATCGGCCTGCAACGATCCGTGTAGCATCTCCGTCTGCCGCTCCGTTGGCCTGTGCACCTCCAATAAAGCCTGCAATCGTCTTCTGGAGATCTGTCCACTCGGACTCGCGCGGTAGTCCCATGTCACCAATATCATAGACATACAGCTTTCCGTCACTACCTCCAAGCGCGGCACGCCGTCCATCCTTCCGGTCCCACTCTAGCTTGTTGATAGCCCTCCCGGAACCGACATTCGTGGAGACGACCGGTACCTATAGTGAAACTGAGCACGGAGTCCCGCAAACGGCACCAATGCCCGATTCAGATCAGCGCAACTCACTTCCGTATCCGTATTCAAATTCCAAAGGTCAAATCTTCCAGAGCCATCTACAGTCCCGAATACTGCAGGATGTGCCGTATGCCACTTCACATCATATACATAGTCATCTGCCTCGTCGAACGAGTAAATAGGCGCAATGACTTGTGAGGTAGTCGACGGTTTTGCGAGCGACTTGGCGCGCCAGAGCTTGACTGTCCAGTCCACACTCACCGTCAAAAACAGATCGGAGAAGTCCACTGGTCCGACAAGAGGATGGAAGTGCAGCCCCATAATCGGCCCTGCGTGTCCCTTGTAGATATCATACTGATTCAATCCCGCCTTCGCGCCTGCGCGGTCGTACCGATTAGCTTGGTACACATTGCCTTCTTCAGTGCCGACCCAAAACGTAGTCGTCTCGTTATCAGGGAAGTCGAGCGCTGTGATGGCGACCTCGCCGGTCTTGTTATGACCTGCATGAACGAGTTCAAGAGTTTCCTGCAGACACGTTCAGTTGTCAATATTGTTTTGACGGCCAGTAAAACTTACTTGTGGCTGAGCGAGCATGTCAACAAGCCAACTGCACACGGTGCCATCTGTACTGCTTGTGATCAGGTTGTGCGCGTTCTGGGTGCCAACCATTTGCATTGCATATACAGGGTGCGTATGTCCAGCAGCTGAGAGGGGAGTCTTGAGTACTGGTAGATGTTTCGATCGCGTATCCCACAGTAGAATCTGTCCCGAGTATGTGCCACCGAACACCAAGTTCGAGTGGAACGGTGAGAAAGTGACGGAGAGGACATCGGACTTGATGTTGTATCCCTCAGTCAAAAGGCACTTGTATAAAGTATAGACGTTCACGGACCTGAGAGTGGAATACGAACTCGGGTCTGTCGAGTAGGTGGAGGTTCCATACCGCAACAATCCCATCGGGCTCGTTCAACGCCGCGGGATTTTTGTTGTACGATGCCACACTCAACTCTGGGTACTTTGCCAAAACGTCAGTACGAACCCCCGTACTAGAAAAATGTCTACTACCTTTGGAGACCAATCAATATCTGTAATCGACCGATTTTTCCCGTAGCGTTCATCATAGAAAGCGCAAATACGTTTAACGCGCCTCCCTTCAGAGTCATCCCTGAAATAGCTGTTAACAAAGTCTGCAAGTCTGCAGCAAAATGAATATACCCATTTGCTTCAGTGCCTATGGTATAATCACGAGTATAGTCATAACCATCGTTCAATGCTCGTTGTAGTATCTTTGACGATTGCTCTACAAAGTCAAGGAATTCGGGTGCACTGAGTATATGTGCGCGTTCCTCCTCCGTAAGTTCTGCAGTCGCGCTACTCAGTTACGATACCACAGAACGAAAGGATACACGCACCACGAATTTCCTGCTCAATCTCCTTCTCCAGTTGTACACTCTCTTCCTCGAGCTCCTTGTCCTGTGCGATACGCTCTGCCTCCAGCTCACGCTCGCGAAAGATTTGTTGTCGAATATCCTCTTCAGATATATGGGGTGTCTCTGTCTCAATGGCGGTCGTTTGGACTTCTTTATTGTATATGACACGTTCCTATGAGCATGGTTTTAGAACGAGAGCACGAGAAGATGAAACTGCTTACGCGTTGCGGCAGCTCGAACAACTCTTGATCGACATCTATGAGATCTGGTATAAACCGTGGTGTAACCACCCTTCCAAGATGTCATCAGCGCTGCTCAAGAGACCAGTGCAAGGCTCACCTCTCAACATGATCCATGATCCCCACCATTGTAGTGCCCATGCTAACTCTATCACTACCAGCATCGCTCTGTCTGCTCACCCTGCCCGAAGGTGAAAGGGTTGACCCATAAAGCAGATTCGCGGTTGGTCGAGGCGGGGTATTTGGAAGTGATGATGAAGGTGTAACGTCCACACCGGTATCTAACCCGCTACGGTTCCCTACAAGCTGGTTGACAAGCTCGTCGACATCACGTCTAGCTCCGCTTGAGGGGCCAGCCTACAGAAGTAAGAATGAAGACCAGAAGTTCACGGAGAGAGTAAACGTACGAACCTCTGACTGCCGTCTCTCGGTTTCTGCGCGTTGCCGGTCTGCCCTGGCTTTTCTGAGATCGGCTAGCTTGGCACGTTTGGCTTCAATCTCTGCTCTCCGTTTGTCTGACATCCCTGTAATGTGGTGGAAAGAGATTGAAATTAGGGTAGGAAAGGCGTTGCAATATCAAGGACTTTACGCGTTACTCGACGCGACCGTGGAAAAGTTGTTACTACAAAGTGTGAGGACCATACAACCACGATCCACCATGCATCTCTTCCTTCACGGATGATCAAGGTGATCTCCTTGGTCACGTCGAGTATCGATCCCAAAATCTTATATGCGCTTACGAAGAATGGACGATCACCCGTATCGACGCCATCATCGAAAGAATCGAAATGGAGAGCAAACCGTGATTTTGACTGATTTTCTGCAAAATGTACGGGAGCTAGTTGATTAACATTGTCAATACCTACTACTGGTGAGCATGCGCTTGGTCTCAGGCAAGGCGGGTATCGCTCATGCCATGAAATTTCACAGCAAAGTATATTTCGCATGATCGAGGGTGCAGCGACAGAAGTGACAAGATATAAACGATCACAGTTTCGACAGCTGGTTCCAATGGGCGAGCGCGTCAGTAGACCAGACTTCATCGTTGCGGAAGGATCCCTGACTCCTGTGGTCGATGCGGGGAATGTCAAATGGAGGTATATTAGCGGATTTATTGAAGTCAAACCCGCGGTTCAGGATGGTTCATTTAACCACAGCTGGCTCCTAGATTGCTGCAGGGAGCAAATCGTGCAAGGCTCATCTTGACCGCACAACAGTTCCAGCTGTATGTTCTGTGCGTCTTCATTTACGACTCCAAATTTTACCTCGGTTAGTGCGACCGCCGAGGAATCATCCTGTCCGAGGATTATGACATCCGAGTCAATAACAAACTTGATGTCCTCGTCTCACTGCACATAATACTTCCCATTAGCTCGGATACGACCAAATGGCTTGCTTGTGATACTCGGACTACCAAAATGAATATCCCTCCTTCAGAAGCCCAGATGGTGCTCCCCTGTGGAAGACTATCTTGGATGGGTCGCGGTACGGCTATGTAGCTTCAGGGCAACATGGAAATTGTCTTGAAAACCGCAGACTCGACAAAGTGAATCCGATATTTATAGGTATACTAACTCGCCTTCGCCAGGTGTAACTGAATTTAGTGCTGGTGCCAATATCTATGTCGCTGCTGCGGGAGACGCAAAAACTGTCGTCACATCGGTGGACTCTGGTTCTCTATTCTGAATGACGATACGAGGGTCCTCGACATCCCAATCATTCATGGCCTCGAACTACTTAAGAGTTGTCGGACGCCCTTTGTGGGATGCTCAACAGGCGAGGATCTCATCTTGGGATCTCTCGTTGTGCTGAAAGGTTCTACATCATTGACCTGGCGCCAATCAAAAGAGCGTAGAGGGTGCGAACACTGTACCTTACTCAAGCGGTTTGATGCAAAATCTGTGGTAGTAGAAATCACTGTACCGTTTTCACACACAATAATTTTGTCTTCAAAGCGATGATGAGTAGTTCTTAAACGCTCAGGTAATTGTAGTGGACTTGACAAACGAGTATTTGAGCTTGCTCAATAATGGGTAAGTAGTCAATAAGGGAATCGAATTTCATGTTGAATCACGTGCACGCAAACCACATTCGGCGAATTTACCCCCTTCGAAGTCAGCCACAACTTGAACTTGAAAGTCAACTCCTTCTAAACTGCGTACTACATACCCCTTCACCCACTCTCTTTTCACATACTCACTGCTCTCCTGACATTACATGATGCAGCCCCCTTATTATCCTATACCGATTGTGAGAAACATAGTGCATGGGGGGGTTGATATTGGGTCGGCATCTTACTAACACAGTGACACACCTTCCAGCTGTCACTTATTCATCCTGCCTGCCTGTCCACAGCATGTGCTTGATGCACTTCTTGCCAATGTGTTAGATGACTGACCACTACTGGCAGGGTGTGAATGCAATTACTTGGCCAGATACCACTATGTGCCATGGGTGTGTCGCGTGTTTGCCACCCTCGGACTTGCCTCACAGAAGGGGCCACTAGTATGAAGGACCGTATTGGACAAAAATCATAACTTAGAAATTACAACTTGCTGCTTAGTCAACTCACTCAACTCAACTCAACTCAATTCAACTCGCACGGGTGATCAGATCAGTAAGAAACTTCCAGTTCCAGGTAAGTACTAGTAGCATCAACTTACTTCACTTAAAAATCACATCACAAATTGCCAGCTTCAGCCGGATCCCAGGCTGCGCCACAGCAGAATGTTATCAAATTAAATCATAGCTTAGTCACATGCATCACATCAGCAAAACCCTGAATTAGGTGCAGAGAAGTCCCCCAATACACATTAATATATCGTGAGATACAGCGCTGTGCAGCGCTGTATCTCACGATATGCCATATATAGCAGTGCATATAGGGGGACTTCTCTGCACCTAGTTCAGGGTTTTGCTGATGCAATGATCACCAAAATTGCCAAACTCAGACACCATGTGATATTGAGCAAATTGCTGACACATACATGTTACCTAGATGGGCCTCAGTAGCGTACTGTCAGACTAGTTGAGTGCAGCAAGACAAAGCCACATAGAGCTGCCCATGACTGAACACAGGGGTGCACAAATTAAAACCCACCCACTTGACACTCTGACCTTGAGCTTTGTTGATTGTCATTGCAAATGAAAGTCGCACAGGAAAAGCCATAGTTGGACATCGTGGATCAGTCACAAGAAGGGAATTCCATGTGAAGTGGAAAGGCTGTCCATCTGCCGATAATGAATGGAAGCGAGAATCTGAACTCAACAACTCCGCTGAAATCCTAGATGCATATAAACATGCACACAGACTTAATTCCTCCAGAACCCGAACTACCACCATTTCCCCTCCTCTCTTCACTCACATAGAAACTCTTTGAAATGCCTTCCACTGGTCAAGGCTCTACCTTTGAACACCTCCCTGACTCATTTATTCCCAACCATGGAAGCAATTTCCTCGGTCCCCTTCGAACTTGTCATGCTCGCATTAAAACTCCCAGAATCCCCCTTCCCTATGATAATCCTCATTCTCATAACTATTCCCCACCTAAGGACGACCTCTCTTTTCATCCTGATCCCTTCCTTTCTAATGACTCAAATAGACGACTGCGTCGTCTAACCCTGTTGACTAGGACAAAGGACTTCAGAACCACCATCGAGCGTTATCACGCTCAGGATCCCAAGAAGGGAAAGTATCATTCTCGCCTGTACGGATTATGGCTCCAAGGAGAGCGCATTCGTCAAACATTCCAGCAGAGCATGGATCTTATCGCCTCAGATTCCCCCACTGACATCATACCACTAGAAGCACGCCTTCGTGACATAGAAGCCACCATTCAGAAGTTGACCTTCAAGATGATGGTGGACGATGACTTCTTTGCTCCATTCGAGTACACTACTCCAGACAACTCTGAAGATGAAGAAAGACCAGGTCATGTTGTTGAGCCCTGCTCCAACAATCTGGTGAATGTTCATGAACAGGGTTCATCATCTGGCTTAGCAAGAGGGTGATGTTACAGTTGCCTTATGAACTACTCATTTTCTTCATTTCCATTGCCTTGCTGTTCCCTCACATATCATTAGGTCGATCTTTATCAGCACCTCATGCTTGACACATGAAGCTGACTGATACTGTTCTATTATTAGTCTTACCCTGTACCCTTGCATAGCTTCGCACAGCAGTACTATAGTTCATAAACCCTCCCTAGGTTACTGCTGTTCTTCAGCTTGACCTATGCGGATTTTCCTAGACTCACTCTGACTTGACTCTAAGACCCCCTTTGGATCTTAGTCCCTTGAACCGATACTAGAGACAGTTCTCTAGCAGATAGGTTTGGCTTTGTTCCTCTTCGTTACACTCAGCGTAACACTGACCATACCGTACTCGTAGTTGATCCTTTTCCCCCGAAATACGACTAGTTCGACCAGTTCTCCCTGTTTGCCTAAGTCCAAAGTTAACTCTTTTCTGTGAACGTTCTCCTGAACGCCACATATTTTTTGAACTCAAATACTAGCCTTATCTTCTATCATTCCGCTATAGTCTTCGTGGAGGACTGATCACCCTACGACAGACTCCCCTTATCATCTAGAAAACTTATCAGGCATATCATACACCCCCGCCGGCAAAAATTCAGCACCGTCCTCTCTCACCCCATTGACTCCAAGTGAGCCAGAGAAGGACGCAGGCGCCCTGGGACATGGTGTTCCGGGTGCGTGGACCCGATACGTTCGTCACCGGAGTGGAAAGATCTAGCAGTCTGATGGTCGAACCATCCACTGACGGACAGCTGAGCATCTCGCATGCTAGGAATTCCTCCGGCGGATCCGCAGTGGGAGCCGCTGAGCCGGCCACTGCCCTCATAGTATTGTCGAGGGTCGACGATGCTGTCGAGAAGTCCAGTGATGAGCCTAGGGCTCACCTGGCAAACAAAATTAGCGCAGATGACGCAATAGAAAAAAATACGCACCTTGCTATGAGCGACAAGAGTCGCTCGTTGTTCATCATCACACGCAGAGCTCGTGATGAGTCTGCAAATAAAAATATTGGAAACAAAAGAAACAGCTGGGCCGACTTACCAGATGATGGAGACCTGGGAGACGTCCCCGAGTTCCCAGTCATAAACCCTACGAGTCCACAGTCTCCGGCGCCTGTCGCCGTAATAGACTCGCGACCCTCTACTCCTCGCATTCCAGCCGAGCTAAAAGGAAAACAAGTAGAGCCAGATGAACACGGTGACAGATTCTCAAACGTTATGAGAGAAAAACTTGAAAATTGATTTGGCCCATGGACGGACTACGACCAGCAAATGGCTGCCCTATGTCGTCCTGGAAGTCTTGAGTCAGATGACCAACTGCAGGCAGCTTGGGGTGACAACAACCGCCAACTGTCGCTGCAGCTTCAAAACATGATATTACGACGGTTCCAAAAGGAGGCTCGTCAAGTTATGCATGACCAAGTGGGTTACATAGACGATCTCCAAGAGCGCGTGCGAGAACTTGAGCGGCTCGTAATACAGAGCCAAACTCATGAAGAAGTTGCTATACGCAAAAACTCTGAACTTGCCCTTCAAGGTCCCTCGGGTAGTAGTACCTTAAAACCAGTGCAGCCTGTGCAACCTGCCTCTCCTGGATCTACGCCCCAAGAGAAAAAGCCACTTATTGATGAGTCAATAGTCGACCCCCCTGCAGATAGTACACATGTTACCCTACCTGACTTGCCTGAGGAAGAGCCAACGACTGTTCAGCCGTCAATGCTGGTTAACCCACGTGAACCAAGACGGACTAGTAAGGCTGTGAATCTCCAGCCGCTGTTGAGTATACGCTACCAACGAGCTTCAGCCACGTCATGCAAATTGGTGATTGTAATGCTGGAGCCACTTACCAGTCCCTTATGAACAAGATATTCAGCCCACACATTGGTGTTCATATGCATGTCTACCTGGATGACATTGTCATCTTCTCAGACACTCCTGAAAGTCATGTGCAGAACGTCAAACTCGTAATCGATACCCTGCGAGAGCACAAGTTTTACCTAAGCGAGCATAAGTTGCAGTTCTCCATGGAGGAGCTGCCCGTCGCGGGACTATCGCAATTCGTGTCGAGATCCTTTCAAAGTTATGAGTAGGGTCCATCTTCTCACCAGAACTTGGGTCCCCGTGTGGGCATCTCATACACGGATGATGCGAGAGTCGCCGCCAATCAGTAGGGTGCCGCAAGATTGTTTCCAATCTAGGACGAGGCCACTACCTCGATACACTTGTATCATCTCATGCAAGGCACGGAATGAACTGACCATCTGCAGCGGACCCTGCTCCAACGTGGGGTCATAATTCCGGTACAGACGCACGATACCGTCAGCTGCAAGAATGGTGGGTATTTGTCATTACGAGGAAGTAAAGTACGAACCTGCACCAGTCATGATGATACCACCTACATTGATGATATACAACGAGGTGATGCTCGTGCCTTAGGATTCCTGTTGCAGAAGTAGTTCGAGCATTTGCGCAGTCTCCAATCCCAAACACTACGATACGTTAAGGTCAATAAGGTCATCCCGCAAAGGAATTATACGGGAACCTGATCATGTCGGTATCATTTGCAGTAACAAGGCGGGGGTTATACACATGCATAGCCATGGACAATGGATTGCTGTTCACGTGCAGGTTGGCAACGGGACGATCTCAACTCCGGCCCTCTACACAACATCAGCGCATGTTTATCGCAATGAGACATGAACCGCACCAGCAGCTATTGCTTGCAATTGCGTTTCCGAAATGACTTGCTCGTTTCGCTGCTGCCTCCATACTTGATAATTGTACTGCACGCTTCCCGGTTCGTCAGCTTCCGTTTGCTGCAACCACAAGAACACAATCAGTATCAAGAGCTCCATAGACGATGCGCACGTACCCGCATTGGTGGCTCCGTAAAGTATTCGCAATACCAATCAAAGAACGAGTTTTTCAAGGGCAACACATCCCGGTGCCCGGTTATGGTGAGTATGTGTTTTTGGCCAGGAGCATAGGTTGTGCACTCCCAAATAACCTATGCTTCCCAGGCGAACTTCCAGCACCCTGGTTCCAAACGGTAGAGCCCGGTCATGCCCGTAGGAGTCATCGGTGTGCTTCAGCCCACCAATCAGTGATAGAGCCCGGTCATGCTCACTGACTGGCTCTGGAGTCTAGGTTACATTCAGAGAGGAAGGGTAAACAAATTATCCCGAACTCGTTTGGTCAGAGTTCTCGACGACAACATCGTCATGTGATGCAAAAATGCTCGATCACGTGTTTACCAAGGACGCGGCTACCATCACAGGTACAAACGTCCTCTATCATCATTGTCAATCAAATTGAACGAGCCTACCCACTGCCGCTATCACCTATGGTCTCGACAAGAAGGCGAACGGCGAGCATGCAACACGATCATCTTCGCGATGGCGAAAGGGGAAAAGGCCAATTCCAAAAAAAAAAAAAAAAAATCACAACCAAACTCCCTCCGATTCAGCCTGAGCGCCGGTGTGACAATGCAAATGAATTAGACGAGCCGCTCAAGTTCCTGGAATCACCTTTACCAACTGTAGAAGGTAGCGAAAGGACAGGGCACCTCTCTAAGGTCCAATGGCCAGCCGATGACGCGGGGGATTGGCTCGATGAAGGTGATGACTTGGAGGTCGATGTCGAAGAACTTGAACTAGAGTCGGATGAAGTGTAGAATGCACTCACCAGTCCATGGATAGGTCCAGCACTAGTGCAGCTGCAGCCAGTACGTCAAGGGGGCGCATTTTCCATATTTTCAGCACTAAAAATATTCACGTAGGCTCTACACTCAAGTTTGTCTACACAAACCCAGCGTCATTCGGGGCTGCTGTCAAGAAGCGGAAATTGTCTGGCATCCCACTTGATTCGGACAAGGTCATCAATCGGCAGCCACTTCGAAAATCAAAGAAAGCATCAGCCCGAGGAAAGAAAGTCCGTAGGGAAAGCATTTTCGACTCGCTGACAGCCTGACTCAGAGTCCCATTTTTTTTCGTTCGTGACTGTCCCAAGAAATATTCATTCATGTACACTATACACCACTCTCCGTCATGCAATAATATAGCCTGCATTTT
>MU837241.1:27243-98853 GCA_029603245.1 Rhizopogon salebrosus TDB-379
TTGTAATTGAGCCCACTTGCTGGTCGGCAACTCGTAAGCTGGCAGAGCCATTGAAAGGGTTGGTGTTCAATTCAAAGACTAGCCGAGAATAGTATAAACCTTCAATGCAGAACGAGTTCTGTTGCAGCTCATACCAGCCCAAAGGTTCATTGTAGTATGATTGTACTGATATATGGGCCATTCACAGGGGATTACGATGTATGGATATGTAGTACCTGCACAAACTTGATCTAAATCGCGATCCCAAACGAGTTACAACTCGATTCAGATCGGAGTTTCGAGTTGAAACGAATTTGGACATTGTCGAAGCGAAGCGAGTTCACCTCGAGTTGAACTCGCCTCGACAGCAACACTAATACACACCCACTTCATGCATGATCGTTCATGTTCAATCATGCCAGGATAGCATGGTGCACCATGTCATAGGCAGACATGGCTACCTTCTCCCATCAACGTCCATTAAGATTCATTGTGTGCTTCAGAGTTTGCCGCATACCTTTGATTTCTAATCTATGCACATGCACACTGGGCTCCATCCTCTCCTTATCCCAACACGCTTGACGTCTCTCCGCCACCAGAAGGAGAACCCTATATCACCCCGTGCTCGTGAGAGCCCGGGCGACCAAACATGCCGAAGGGTGTGACTGTGTGGTACAAGGTCAAGAAAGAGAGGGACTGGCGGTGTGCAGGCGACTGGCAGTCTGCTCATGAGGTAAATCTTGTATTCTCAATTGACTACATCCAATGATCATGATCTGTCCTTAATGGCTGCGAGTACAGAAGACGTGAAATGCGTATTGCCTGCAAGCATTGTCCCCTCAGGCATACGTTCACCCTGAACCCGGTCTTACCATTCCTCATGTGAACGCGGAAGGGATACCTAGCGCTTTGCACGGGCATCCCAGACTGTTATTTGCACAACACTCTGCCTACGTCGTTTGTGCTGCCGCTTGCTCCAACGCACCTGGCGTCCATTTTCACTGACGATCTTGCCCTTTGCGTCGTGAAGGCTCCGCTATGTGAGTCGTTCGGAATCATGTCTGGCTTTCGATCGGCGTTCTTGTACAACATTATTAGCGATGTAGTTTGAAGCCTCGCTGTACAGAAACGCTCGATTGTTGGGACGATCAAACTTTCAAAACAATGCGTTGTGCATGTAAATTAATAAATGAAAATTTTCAAACCACACGATAAAACGAACGCATGTAAGGTACACCCGCATGAGATGCTAAGCATATCTTGTCGAGGAACTTGTTCTAGGGGCCCTGTACACTCGAGTCCGAATATGAGCCACCATTGGTGCAATCGGTGGTAAGACCTCCAGCGGCTTGGGAGGATTGACCTCTATGCACAGCTAGACATTGTGACGATAGCCCTGCATATTCGGACATCATCTGCAACGATGTATGCGTGTGTGCAGGATCGCCGAACTCCTCTGCGACGAGCCGCTTGCGTGTTCTGCAGTAGGAGTGCCAGTCATCGAGACCGGTGACTTTGGCTTATATTTCCGTTTGTATGCGACAAATCTCTGTTGTTTTCGTTACTAGTGAGAACGAAGGTGGGAACAAGACGGAACCGAAGCCTACTTGAAACCCACGCGCAGCGTATACATCGACGACCTCGGGAGAGGGGCCTTGTTCATCTTCGCTGGAGCCATTCTGTCAGAAGTGGTATCTTTCCCTCAAGCATGTATTAGCAGCTTCTGGGTAATGAGGTTTTGACTTTTACCAAACTCGGCGGGGGATGAGGGATCATCAGCTGGAAGGATCTGTGTGTCGGAAAGAAATTGCTTTTGCAGCCAATGCGGGAAAGTCGAGACAGGACTTACATGAAATAGGTCACTTCTCGTCAACTCTGGCTCTGATGTCCCCTTGTGGCTTTGGTTCAGTTGGTTCGCCGTTCGCAGGCGCATGTGAAGGAGAGTTTAAGAGAGTACGGTGTACGAAGAAACCACGCTTCACGCGTTCTTTGAACGAAATGGACTCGTAGAACCCTGTCATAGGACAGGACACCATGAACCTGTGGAGGCCGAGTCTTGTCAACAATCATTTATCTATGTAGACCATGTGCGGGCCCGCCTTGTGTGACCAGTGCTGGCCGACTTACTCCTTTGGTCGCAAATAAATAAAAATGATGCTGTAGAACCAGGCAAGCCGGCCCGGTGATAGGTGACACAGTGGAGTGGCTGCCACTTCCGTGCACCGTGGCACCGTGGCCTTGCCCGTCTCAATCCCTGCTTCGCGTTTCTGTGGAGGTCTTTCCCTCGTTCCGCCTTTGAAATCTCTACGAGTCACTTCTTTTCTTTTCTGCGTTTTCTCCCGGAACCGTCGTCGCTGTTCTGAGAGAACCTGAGAAATTACTTGATGTAAAGTTAGAAGTGCGACACATACCAGCCTCGCGCCCGACTTCATCGATTTCATCTCGATAATCTTTCAAAGCACCCCGTACAAGACCTCGATCCTGCCTTTACTTTTTCCTGGTTTCGCTCCTTATCCTGTCCTCATTGGACATTCTTTGATGTAAAGCAGAGGTTTTAACCTCTTTCTGCTGTTCCCACTTCTTTATTCGCTCTGAAGGTATAAAGGTGACGAATGGAGTCGGACTCATACACTTAACACTTACCCGCATGAATGGCTTCGCGTAACCGTCCTTTTCTTCCAAAATGCCTCCCTTCTTTCCTCTTTTTCTTCTCCCATCCTCGTCTGCATTTCGGCGAATCTCTCCTTCTGCTGACTGATCAGGGCATTTTCCCCTTAAATGTAGTCTGGCGACGTAATATTTTCTTCGTTTCCGGGGCCGTCTGACAAGCATGTTCGTTGTGGGATAGTTCATACCATCCAGAGGCGGCAGGACTCTGAACTCCATGATTTGAATAACCAGGGCAACTCGAGGGATTACGATGCTTTCGAGCTTGGCGAACATGTAGGATGGACACTCACAACCGAGTAAATAGTATCTGCGAGTTGCTTTTCCGCACTCGTGTTGAACTCGGCAAACTCAGCTTTGGTAGCGTTGAGCCGGTGTGCAAATTGTCCTCGAGATCTTCAAACCCTTTGTGTATGGACGCCTGTCTGTCCGAGAGGGTACTTAGGCTTGCGGGCTGATGGATGCAAGACGCCTCGTTGCGGGGCGGGAGGCTGTGATAAAGCCGTGGATGCATCGACATATGAGTTGCACTGGCGCTAACTAGTAATGATGAGATGTACTGTGGCGATGCGACGCAATGTATTTGCAGTCGAACTAAGTAAATATTGATGATCGATGTCGATGAGCCCGAAGATTCGGCGAAGAACCTATGAGATGCTGTGCTTCGGGTAGCCAATCAAAATCATTCTTCGTTCATCGTGGCGTTTTCAACTCGAAGTTAAAGTGGCCGTCCGCAGGACAACTGCTATCGCAGCATCCAAGGAGCCCTCGTTGTCAGTGCTAGCTATGAAGAAACACTTATGAGGGGTTTTTGTCTTGTTCATTTATTTACACCTAAACGTTCGGCGCGCCGCGCACGATCCTTCACCGGTCCACTGTAGGCCATTATAGCCGGATCTACTGCCTCAAGGCTGTCTGATTTTAACCAGGAACCTTTTGATTCACTTGGCAGGACGATCTCTTGATACGCCATGAATTCGACATGCACACTGGACCGCGTGACAAAATTGGCCGCAGGGCCAATGTGAACCTCCCGATTCAACCTAGTTGCGCGTCAGGCTCAAGAATACCCACACATGTCACACAGCTCATGGATGATGATCAGCACTAGGTGCAGATAGCCCCTTAATGTGACGTACGTTTTCCTCAAATTTTTGATCCCAACATTCTAGATTCCGCTCATATGCACGTTTTTTTTTCTCTTGCCTCCTGGTCCGAAAATGCTGTGCACACAAGATCAAATGCCCACGACAAGCCTAGTCTGTCGAGGATAGATATAGGAAGGTTAGTATCCGTACAAGAGGCCCAAGGCGGTACGCAAGGACCTCCGTGAATACCGAAGTTTGCACACGAGAAGTGCGCGAAGGAACCAGGGACAACAACAAAATGGGATGCCCGCTACCCGAGGGAACTCATTGCCTCCGTAGCCGTTACTCCGTGCACAAGTTCCTAAGCAAGGAAAGCAGAGGTACCACCAGGTGCGTGACTGTACTAATGTATTGTATCTTCAAGGGCGTTATATGTCCGGTCCTGTCTCGCGTCCGAACATTTGTATACGTTTCACAAGGGATGTGCGCCTATTGCCGTACCCAATTTGGTACTGACAGGTGCCTGATCCGTGTGTAGACGCCGACGGTCTTAGCCAGTCTTAGGTGCGGGTCGGAGCGATACAGCCAAGGTGCTTATTTTGACACTAACGGCTTCCTCGGATCGTTGTTCCTTCTTGGTCAATAGAAAGTATTTTAGCTCAGGCCCAGCGCTCAGATATCGCGTCAAGACCTCTCCTGACAGTCAATCTCCGACGCCACAGGTGCTTTCAGGTGCAGGTTAGACAGTTGTTTCACGTCCAGGAGAATAAGCCTGGATGTCATAAAGTAATACTCGAGTCGGCACTGTGCCTGCCGGGCTATGGTCTGTCATCCATCCAACACTACCCAACACCCCTTCCGACAGGAACGGCATCAGCGCAGACCGCCGGTACTGCAGACCGCACCAATCACTGTCTCCTCAACTTTCCCCGAACTGCCAGCGAGCCTGAGCCTACCAGTATGCTCATGAAAAAGGCACCACATCACTACGATGGTGCCATAAGTGGCTGCGCCGTTATCAAGGCACCGGGACAGCCTCGCTAACTTGGATGTTTATTAGCAAGGGGAAGGCGTGCGATATTAATCTTTGCTGTCATGAATGTGCCTCGCCGCTCAAATACTCGGACGTCCTATTGCTGGACCTCCCGACAATTCTGGGTTCACTATACTGGCAGCAATCTCACGGCCCGCGCAGATGTATAAAGCCTATGCCTCGACAAGTAGATTGAAGCATCATAACAAGCCTCGATCTCTTTACTCACCCTTCACTAACTCGAACATGTCGCAACAATCTAACGATGGCCAAGTGTCCCAGTATTCTGAGGACATGACTGCGTACACCTTGGAGCAGCTCGTGCAGTGGCGCGCTTCGCTGGAACGCAAGGCGAAGGAACAGGAGGAGAAGGAACGAGCAGGTTGGTGTAATATAGTTGTTGAGCCGCACGTCGAGACTCACAAATCGTTTGTGTAGCGAAAGCCAAGTCTCAGTCTCAAGGAAATGCTACAAACTCGAAGTCTTAGTATGCCTCATCTACAGTTGGTTCGTGCACTCCTGCTCTCTAACCTACATAAAGCTGACCCGCTTTGTAGCGCATCTTAGAGCTATGTTATCGAAGACACCAATATTTCGCCATGCCTAGAATAGCCTCGCAACCTTCTTCTAAATACTTGACCCTTGACCTTTTTTGGGTAGTAATATTATATTTTTTGTTGTACTATGTACTGTTATCGGGTGTATGTACAACATGTATGTATACTGCAGAAGATGGCAGAGGAACAGAACGAAGGATTGCCGAGGAGCGCTTCCAATTACGTGTGCCGACAGCCGATCTGAGTCGTAATATATTTATCGTCAGCAGTACTATTTATAGAAGCCAAAAGCTGTCGACACGCTTCTTTCTGAGGTCCAACTCACTGATCTGCAAAGTCCAGCCGCTCATTGACCTGCTCACCGAACGGTGTTTGTATGCAGCCGAGCGCGTACATCGCTTAAGTACCTCTACACCAATGAGAGCGCTCACTTAAGCCTGAAGAAAGCTTGAAATTGTGACGTAAGCAGAGGCCTCTCAGATGCCATGGAACTACGTGTCGCTCTCAGGTTTGCGGGAAGGTCAGTCTTAATGCCGACAATTGGCAAGCGCATCAATAGACAGGCTCTCCGACGGAAGTTTATCCTATTCTTGCCGAAGCCGATGGACTTCGTGGTCGCGCGCGCAATAATGGAAGCGGTTATATATCTTCCAATAACCTGAGATCCAATGTTGAACCCTTCACAAGCATGGAGGGATCTACTATTACCACTCCGTTCAGCTTCTGGTCGACAACCGCACGTTCCGTCAGCGCATTCGATGCCGCTTGTATCCTTGCAGCGCTATGGGCTTTTGTCAAAGTTTTTAGTGCTGTTCGCTGGCGAATGAATACTACTCAACTCAGGGGTCCACCTCGTACCAGCGTCATATACGGCGTTTCGGACGACCTCCTCTCATCTACAGATGCCGCTACAATATATGAACGTTGGGCGGAAGAATATGGGGTTGTGTATGTGATTCCAGCTGTCCTTGGGCAGACTAGAATCGTTCTATGCGACCCGAAAGCTATCGCACATTTTTATGCCAGAGAGACATGGACCTATGTGCTCACGCCGCTGTCCTTAGCATTTATAGAGGGCTTGGTAAGTCGTCGCATTTTTCTGATATCGACTTTCTCATATATCATATCCCCCGTCAGATTGGAAGAGGGTTACTGTGGTCTCAGGGTGAAAGCCACAGAAGGTGGTGTTCAATTCTTGTCCTCGTGCCAAAGACAAATTCACTGACGTATAAGTTAGGCAGCGGAAAAGTCTTACGCCAGCCTTCAGTAATGTAGCTATCAGGAAGCTCACATCAGTGTTTTATGACTCAGCATATAAGGTAAGTATTGTCGATCTGAGAAATGCAACGTCTCTGAATTGACGCTCTACAGGCTAAATGCGCATGGGAAACGATTATAGAATCAAGCAAGGATGGGAATACCATCATTGAAGTTGAAAACTGGTTCGTAACTCTTACAGCATATAAATCTAGCAGACGTTCCTCATTAAACCAATTGAAGGATGAATCATATCGCGTGAGTAATGAATTTTGCGATTCAAGCATAGTGAATGACACAATTCCAGATTGGATACGATCGGAATTGCTGGATTCTCCCATGACTTTGGCTCGCTTGATGGAAAGCATTCCGTTGTAGCTGAAGTGTTTGATGCATTCGGACACAACCCAAGTGCCTCGGCAATGAACAAGTTTTTCTTCCTGCTGGCGCAAGTGTTTCCTATCATGACCAAGATCCCTACAAAGCGGGGGAAGTTGACCAAGAAACTTAACACCGCCATGAGTGAAATATCCAACGACTTGTTGACTCGTAGTCGCCGGGAGAAGGATGTGAATGCGCGCGACACAGAAGCGGGGAAGTCCGTCATGGGATTGTTGAGTACGATCTCCGATGCAATCATGGTAGTTCCCTTCATTGACAGCCACATCACAGTCAAAGCCGAAGATCAGGATGCCGAGCTCCACCTGTCCGGCGAGGAAGTGTTGGCACAGGTCTGTGGATAATAATACAACGATGATCTGCAAACTGACAGTATGTAGATGAAGGTCTTGCTTATTGCTGGTTACGAGACGACATCCAGTTAGTTAATTTCTTCCCCATGTGTATCATATTGGCTGACTCGTTGCTCGTAGTCAGTATTACAGTAAGCATTTTTCCATGACGCTCGTACACCACATCATTGATATGGTGATCAGTGGGCACTGATTGAGCTATCGCAACATCCCGATGTCCAAACCAGACTCAGGGAGGAACTGCTTGCGTTTGGCCCTGATCCGACATATGACCAGTTAAAGGTCAACCTTCCATACCTGGATGCCATTGTCCATGAAATTCTGCGACTCCATCCTCCGGTAACTGAGTCCACGCGCCTTGTCAGTACCCGTGTCTAAATATGATTAGAGAGACTGACGCAGACTTACAGGCAGCGGCAGATGATGTTATTCCATTGAGCGAACCTGTGTGCACGGCGTCCGGGACAATGACCGAAAGTATATCCGTGGCAAAGGGCACCTTTATTACGATTCCTATTGCTGCCATCAATCGCTCTTCTGTCATCTGGGGACCTGATGCAAAACAATTCAAACCTGACCGATGGCTTGTTGAAGATGGCATCAGCGGGAAGGCCAAAGAAGTGCAAGGTCATAGGCACTTGCTGACTTTTGTGGATGGCCCGAGGACGTGCCTTGGAAAAGATTTCGCGACTGCGGAATTCAAGGTGATTGCCACGAATCACCTGATTTCAATTTGACTAATTGTGGTACAGGCCGTTTTATCAGTTCTGGTGAAGAGCTTCGTATTTGAGATGCGTGATGGCCCGGAGACTAAAGTCGAGATTGTGAGGGGGATTTTACCCCGTCCACGAATTGTTGGAGAAGATGGTATTGGAGTACCTTTGCGCGTTCGTCGGTATGAATGATTGGTTGTGTCACACTGACAGGTTTAAGCCTTTTTTATTTATGACTGGGCTCACAAGATTAATTGTATGTAGTTGGACGTTCGAATTGATAGGCTGTGACATCATTGATGCACGCAGTGTTTATTTGCTCGTGATCGGCGGTGTCTAATGCGGAGATCAAGATCAATAGTGTTTCGAACGTGTCACTGCTTCCAAAAATTTTGTTCAATGCCGATTTCCGCGAGAATTTGAAGGGAGAGAAAGTAACCATGATGGAAAACAAAATAAGCACTATGGATCGCATGGACATTGGATGTCCTGCAATACAGCACAGCAAGTTGATAGGCACATTCGTTTTCTACTTGCACACGGTCATGGTCCGTCCATTAGCACAACTACCAATGTTCCAGGCTTGCAGAGAATGAAGAATCACCTAGCTGCGCGGCACTTGCCCCCAGCCCGCTATTTGCTCACTTGGGAATTCTAGACGCTGAACTCGTTACGACTCGAAGAGATGCATTAGGCATAGATGATACAGCGTCACAAACGTGAAGGGAATAATATACACATTTAATTGATCGAATGGGTTCAAAATCGAAAGGAGAAATACAGAATAGTGTGTGATGTTGTATGACGTGAACTCAAAGACAGTAGTGTTGGGTCTGAGTGGTCAAGTTTAACCAGACAAGGCGATACAGCATATGTAGGCACACGTACATCTACGCGACACAGATTCGACGCACGGCAATGCAAGGCACATCACCCTAAGCACTCACAACAGTTTGTTGTGGACACTGAGGGCTCCCTATTGCTAGACATATTTTCAGTCTCGACGTACACTCACAGAAAAATCATAATGGGCACCTTTTGGATAATGCCGATCGCCACTGACCTGCTCCTGCTCCTGCTCTTGTTCACTTGACAGGCGTTCCAGAGAACAGCGCCAGTGTACGAGTTGCTTCAAAGTGTGCGCAGCGATATTGCGAGAGTACTCGCGCAACTGTGAGTCGGATGCACCCCGCATAATAGATGATTCTTGTTAGAAAAAGTAAGAGCAGGTTCGCGGTATATACTATGGGCGGAACGAGATAGAGGAACAATTCAAAGTGCATGAACCTCATTTTTATATAGACGTATGCAGACGAATCCGTTGTACCATGGGAAGAGTCAGTGGCATTTCGAGCTAGTAGCAATTCCATAATAAACCCTAAAACAGCAGTGGTGGAGTGCGAAACGAACGAGCTGTCGCCGGTGGAGCGGAAGACCTGCTTGGATACAGAAACTTCCACATGACCACGCATACTGGCCTCCAAAAGGAGTGCCACCAGGGAAGCGTGCGCCCGCTCGACATGGTATGCATCGTTTGGAGCACACCACGACCCATAGTGCTCAATCTTGAGGCGATAAAACTGTAAATACTTAATTGAGGTGGGGCCACTTTGATCCCCGACGCGCGTTTCACCATGAATATGGGGCTTGGAGTAGGCCACGGTAAGGCCACGGACCGCTCGTTCTTCGAGTTTCCATTGCCTTCGACGATGGGGCCGGGAAGAGAAGCGAGTTCTTTTTGACACTGATGCCGAAACATCTACTCCACAGCTATTACAGATGCTTTATTAGTACCCGCGGATACTTCTAGTGGTGCAAAAGCCTGAGGTTACCCAACATCAACACAGCAAGGTTAAGGGTCCCGCAGGGACGAATAGATCCGCTTATGAGTCCCTGCCTCACTCCACAGGTGGACCCTATCTGTTGTCACGGTTCTGCAAGTGATTTTGACTCACCAACCAGTACACAACTTCCTGTTTGGAGTACATAGTAACCGTAAATACAGCTGATACTGTCAGCCCTCTTGAGTCAGACAAATGTAACTCCCGCATCACGCATGTCAGAGTGGAGATAGTGACAAGTGGCAATGATTTTGCCTCTGCACATCACATCTTGTAAATTTGAAACTGAACGTGCGGTCATAAGGCAAATTAGATTCAGATAAGTAGGAGGATAACTTGAAGGGTGTGTTACAGACTTTAGGTCTCTTTATTCGCAAGAATCGAAACGCGACCTCCAAGTTGAAGGGTTCAGACTCGGACAACAAAAAAAAAAAAAAAGAGAAAAGTCGGCATCGTGAAGTTGGCAGACCTTCGACATCGATGCTATCGATATCAATAGTAGTATTTGGGGCGGGTTTATAGAATGAAGTGAACCTTCAAAGCTTTAACTTTGTCATTACGTGAAATTTCATTAGCGGTTGTTCGCACGAGGCTTCCTCCAGGTAAGTTGCAAGTAGGAGGGTTCCAGTCCAGCTCAAGGTTCAGCTTCTCATCAATGACATTGGGTTCACGACCTCTCGTATTTCCCCTCCACAGCTCCCCGTTCTCTCTAACTTCATGACCAGGGTTCCAAAATTCAAATCTGTATGCAGGCAGATACGGTGGCAGGAGATTGGGTCCTCTTTTACATGTTCGGAAGGAACTTTGGGGCAAGCGATTACAGGCCGTTAAAAATGCCTTGCGCAGTTCCCGACACTGCGAACGGTACTATTAGTCCCGGTCTGGTCAGCCGGTCGCAGGTGTGTCATTCCTGCCAATATATTCTCGAGAGACTTTCAATTTTGTTGAGACAATGTGACGGCGTCTCCGATGGCCGATTTCATTCCCGGTCCAGTCTCTTAACACTCGCAAAGAGCTCACTGCTCAGTGACTTGACAGCCGCTATGTATTTAATTCGCAAAGCATGCATCAATTTCTACTACCCTTCTGCACTGACTTCTCCTACGGTGCAATGTGCTGTTGTTGATTCTGAATGCTCTATGAGGCTACGTACGTCCATCATGTTGATATTGTGCGTGGGTTGACTGTTGGCGCTAATGATATTTCTCCATGCGCCACGGAAACGAAGTCATTTCTATCCAGTCAACAAACTCCGCTCCCCAGACACGTTCAAAGGTCACTTCGCATGACGCCATCAAAATAGATTCTTATCGCCTTCTGCTGGGATGTTCCGTGTTGTCCGCAATAATCAGTTCAGTTTCTAGGCATCAACTTCGCGGGATCGACTGCGGGTCAGTCGCTTCAAGTCATCCATTCTCGCATGACACTGAGGAATACCTGCGAAGGCTCGTTGTGCTCGGGTGGGAACACTGGTGAGTTACCCTTATACTTTGAAATTGGTTCAGACTCCAGGTATCTTGAGCCAGTGAAACTACCCGTCTTAAGCTCTATTCACCAACACCTCGGGCAATTTATACGAGACCCTCTTCGTTGTCGACCTGAAGGGCACCATGACATAAGTGCCAGTCTCCGAGTCCATATTTTAATCCTATGGTAAAAGGACTGTTGTGTAGGACAATTTTATGGGCCGCACGCGCCCCACCTCCACTTGTCCCTGTTTCGTGTGGATAGTTGTCACTGGTGTGCATACTCAAGCGCATGAGCAGTCTGATGCATGCCGTGATGGAATGCATGATCGCGGTGTCGTGAGATGAAGGTATGACCGGTTGCCATCACACTGTAGACCTACGACTATGGACCAACTTCCAAGTTATGACGTAGAAAATATAAAGCGCTGAAGTCTGTTGAAGATTGTCCTTTATTAATTGGGGAGCAATATGCTACCGTGCCAGTGCGATGCCATTCGCACCTAGCTGGTCTGTGGACTCGGCCGCGGCAACGCAATGATGTCACGCATAACCCATCACAACGTCGCACTGTGCATTTTATTGGAGTGGGAACTATATGATTCCTTTTACGAAGGCTCATTGTTCAGCCACATTGCCTTCCATTGAATTTTACATATTTGCATTCGTGCAATTCGAGCGTGGTTATCTGGGCAGAACAACATAAATTGGTCAATGCAACGGTGTGTACGCCGAAGGGGTAAGGATCCGCCAGCAAACCCGCTACGAAACCATCGTCGACAAAGCAGCAATAACGAGGTATATGGAATCAGGAGGGTCCCGCTTGTACAATATAATGCAGCGAGCGCCTACATGAACATATCAAAAGAGAAGCTAGTGAAACATTAGAAGAGTCGCATCCAAGTAAATAGCGAATAAAGAAAAAAAACGAGAGGTGAAAGAAGTGGTATAGACAACGATTCTATCGAATCGTGGATAAGCAAAGGTGAAGGTAAAAATGAGGGGACAAGGTAAATGTATGATCCTTCTACATAGTGATGAAAGAAATCCGAGATTGGTATGCGATCAGGTGTGGATATTGTAAGCCTCATGTGATGCCACTGATGGAAAAAAAATCAATCAGACAGGGCTTTCGAGAACGGCGGAAAACCATACGAAGTATGTGCTTGTCATGGCATGGAAGCCGCCATCATTTGGGCCAATTGGCCTATATCAGCGCCATAGCTGCTCACCCGCTTCTGAGCCAGGAATGCTGGGAGAGCCTGGCCAGCTTCACGCAAGCAGTCTACAGGAATCAGGCCGCTCTCGCTGCGATCTACCGAGCCACCTTGCTTCTCCACGAACGCCCAGCCGTCATCGAAGACCTTCATGACACGGACTGGATCGCCGATAGAGACAGATAATTCGTCGTCAAGCGTGGGGGTGAATGGACGACGAATGGTCTCAATGTCATAAGATTCGGGTTTCGCAGGATCGGCAAACGGGTTCGAAGATGTGTTGAAAATGGCAGTTGACGAAGAAAGAGCACCGTTTGGTGGTAAAGTGGAGGGCGACAAGTCAGAATTGAATATAGGAGGGGGGGAGTGGATCTGAATGAGTGTAGTAGTGGATGATACAGGGGAAGTGAGATCGTGACCGTTATTACCAAAAGTAGACGAGGCAGACGCCTTATTTTCCTCGGCGCATGGAGGCGGCTTGGGGAAAGCGAAGGACTCTGATGGAGAGAATGGACGGACGGACATCGGACTAGACAGCCCAGGAGGGTTGAGATCGTTTGATACGACGAGATACTGAGCGTCGGGATCACTGCCATTGCTCGTCATGCTATTCAGGGATTCCCTACGGGCAACGGCGCCAGCAGAAGGGAACAACAACGAGGCGCGCTCTCGCACTTCCGCCATTGGAGGGAACTCAGGAATGGTCCCGAGTGTGAGGTAATCAACGCTGGGGAGTGAAGTTGGGGAATCAATGCGGAACATGAGTCCTTGATCGAAGTTCGTGGCAAAGCTACTACGAGCACTCGCCCTGTTCGGGCTAGGTACACCGTCACCCTGAGAGTCTTGTACGCTGCCCCCTATGACAGAGAAACTGCTTGAAGAACCATTTCTGCCGAACCACCATTGCTTGCGGCGTTCAATACGGCGGGCAATGGAGCGACGGCGCACAAGCACTACGATCAGTCCAATCAGGAACAACAAACATACGAGAATAATCCCTGCAATTGCGCCTGAGGATAGCTGGTGGGAAGTCGCAGCTGCAGTAGGAGTGGCAGCAGATGGATCACTCGGCGAGCCTCCGACACCAGTGTATGTGCCCGAGCTTTGGAGACTCACACCCTTGGGATTGCCTGTCGAAGACGGCAATGTCGGAGTCCCTTGGACGTTCTGGGGCACTCCTCCGTTAGGACCAACCTGCCCGTTGCTGTTCAAGGGGGTACCTCCGGGGGGTGCAGAGGAGGATCCTGTGGCGGCAGATGGCAAAGGGGAGCTAGCGAGAGCGATGGGAGATGACCCAGGTGCAAGTGCAGGCGCAGGCGTAGTGGTCACTGTGCTGCCGCTTCCCGTAGTGCTTCCACTGCCGCCGCCGCCATTCCCATTTCCATTCCCATTGCTTCCACTTCCACTTCCACTTCCACTTCCACTTCCACTTCCTGTTCCACTTCCACCTCCACTTCCACCTCCTGTTCCACTTCCACTTCCACCTCCTGTTCCACTTCCACTTCCCCCTCCTGTTCCACTTCCACCACCGCTGCTGCCACCACCATTACTGCCACCCCCGCTTGTGCCTCCACCGCTTGTGCTAGTTGGGGTTGGGGTTGGGATTGGGATTGGGATTGGGGTTGGGGTTGGTGCCGGAGAGGTTCCGCCGTTATTCCCCCCCACAATAGGGTTCAACAAGGGGGAAAGTATTGGGACAGACGGTACGGGAATAGGCAAGCTAATAAAGGAGGGGTCGCGTTCATCGAGCCCTCTGTTGATCACGGCACGATGTCGGAGAGAAATGCGTTGCATCCTGTACCAAAGCTGAATAGTCGATACACGATATGACGGTTGATTTTACACTGATATCCTGAGCTTCAGAACTTGAAAAAGAGTGTAGGGATGAAAAGAGCGTGGGTGGCGTCCTTTGCCAGAGTCAACGACGAGCTGAAGGCTTGTGCTGGCCGCAACGTGACTGCAGCGGTGCAAAAGGCGTTCCAGGAGGAGAGAATAACGAAACGAAAACGAGGGTCGTTAGTGTTCGCCATGACTACAAAAGACAGACGACATGAGAATGATTAGGTGATGAGTTTGAACGTTTCGCACCTTTTTGCAATGTCTTGTCAGTGAAAAAAGCTCTGAAGCGTTCCCTTTCTCGCAAAATTAAAATGATTCACAGTCTTTTTCATATGGTAACTTCCAAAACGAGGGTGCTTCGCGATCGGCCAAACGCATCACATGGCTGAAGCGCTGACAGATGTCATGATGCTGATATGTACCGCACAACATTTCAAGCAAACATTGTGGAGAGTATATGATTTCAGACACCACGGCTATCCCGACGCCAGCCCGACGCTCGCCGAAACTGGCAGTGAATAGAGCACTAGTAGCAGCTACTCAGAGAACGATTCTTAGACTTACCCAGGACGTCTTTGCACCCGCACCTGAGACTCGCACTGTGAGGAATATTTTTATCCTTCCTTCCACAGGGGACCCGAGTAGGCTCTGCGCTTGTACTCCATGGGAAGGTAACTTGCAGAGAGTCCCATGTCGGAGCCATACATCTCACGGGCGCTTCGAATCAGTGATTGACAAGCTCCCAGGCACTAAGTATGTATCACTTGACAGGCATTGGTAATGTCGCTGTCACTTCTCAAATCAACCATTCATTGTAACGCGCAGGGTATAGGACCCGACGCCTCGAATTTATACGATTCAGCGGATCACCAGTCAACCTTGACACCATGGGATCTGTGAGTATATTCGAGGCCCGAGGGGAAGCCCTTTCCATGACCTGACAACTTCAAACGTAATGACGTGGACGGTGGCCCGTTGGCAGCTTCCGACTTCCCTTATCCACTGTGGTATTAGACATGAACGGACATGTCACTCTATGTCACTTATGACGTGAAGTACAGGTCAACTCATAGTCCGGTCCGCGAGGGAAATCCAGACTGTCTTCCATGCTGAGGGGAACAAGACAAAGACGAAAACGAGCCTGCGTGAGTCCTAAATACGTGGATCACCAAAGAATATCGTCTAAAATTCGCTGAGAACTGGTGCGATCGAGTGCAAGGAGAAAGTCAGTTGATTGCTCACAAACTTTACATCACGTATTACTGTGCTACCGTTTTTGAAGACAACCGCAATTGCAACCGCTGACGAACTTCAACTAACTAGCGCGCTTCCACATCTGACGAGGTAATAAGGAAGAGGCACCGATCGCTAGAAATGCCAGCACCATCATAAAGTAGTAGATGGTCCACGAATTAGAGGGATCCTTCACAGAAAACGAAAACATGAACATTGTACATGCAGGTCCGATAATGCGCGCGCATGCAGCGAGCGTCTGCGCAAGACCATTAGTGGCGCCCAACGATGCGCGATTGGGAGATGCAGCCGCTACATACATCGCCCCGCAAGCTATCACGGAGTCATTAGCGAGTAATTGCTAAACACTATTCTAATAAACGAACCGAAACACATATTAGAAGGGATAGACAATGCAAGCTGAAGGCCAACAGCAAACCAGACTGTCATGCCGATCCCGTACATTCGACCCAACATGTTGATTATCGGAAATCCAGTGATAATTGGCACGCCTAGGGCGTTCCCAAAGGTAAACAACGCCCTGGTGCCAAACCGACCATGCAGCCAAGCAAAGAAGAAAACTTGGAATAAACCATTGGAAATTCCAAACACTGCGAGGATATTGCCAATTTGTGGAGGGTCGAGGCCAAGACCACCCAAGTCTACTGGCGTAGCGTAAAATACGGGTATCAGGGCGCGTAAAGAAATGTCGAAGAGGGCCAATGCCGCATAATTCGAAATCGCGATAAGAACACGCGAAGTCAACAATGCGCGCAGAGGCAAGGGTTTAGAATCATCATGGGAATCCTGATCGGTATCGTCAGAATGTGATCCATGCAATGGTAGCGACTTGGTATGCATGAACGCAAAAGCGCTCCGACATCTGTTTTGAATCAGACTCCAAAAGGAAGTCGTTATTGGTACTGTCTTAAAAACGTATGAGATGGATCATGCAATGAAGGAGTCGTTACCCTACCTCCTGTAAAAGCATATACGTGACCAACCACGCGAGAGCGGTGAATGATGCCGGACCGGCGCAAGCCAAGAAATAGGGATACGCCTTCATAAATGTCGACTGTCCGAACAATCCTGGAAAACGATCAGCCGGACGGGACAGAGATCCGCCAATGAGAGTTCTAGCCGAACTAAGGATTAAAACTAGGGCAGAGAATTTGGAGCGCATGACCGCACCCGAGTGTATTCCCGACCATCCATGGAATAGGAATAAGGCCGAATGCCTGAGCAACGTTAGTCGAATCAGTGGCGTCGAACATCATACTCTTGATGACACCGCTGTTTCCGTTCAATGCTCCGCATAGTGCACGACTATGTAGGATTGAGATGAACCATCAACAGCGCATAACGAGAAGGACGCTCCGAACCTCAGTACTAAGCCTTCGAAACTATTTGAAAGTCCAAACAGGAACATGGAAATTGATATACCAAATAGGCCGGTTAGAATGACAGGCTTCCGGCCAACATGATCAGAGAGACGGTTCCAGTGAAGGGTAGTAAGGGCTTGCGCCGCGAAAAAAACGGAGTACTTCAAGGAGGATCAGATAACGACCATACAGCAAATGCCAACGCTAGACAGGCTTACCATGACACCAACAAAATACCCCACTCTTGATTCATCACCATGCGTCACTCCCACATCTCTGATGAGCTAAGAATCGGAAAAGAACTTTCAGTGAGTTGTTAGGCGAGCGTGTCCTTGCTGAACGTACCTGGGGTGCAAATGGAGCGATTGCCTGGGCGGTGATAGGTTCAGTAAGCTGTAAGAAGAATATAATGGAGAGTTGGCGCCAGGGTAATGGAGTTTTGCCAACTGTATGCCGCCTCTCAGGCAGCAATAGAGGTGTCTCCTCATCTTCCCGGTCTGACTGGTGTAAAGACATGGTCGCTGATGAGGTCCATTCCAATGGAACTAGGTGGATGCTACCTGAGCACCACCCACGGTATGTAATAGTGAAGCATAAGTACCTCAGGTGTCTCCTTCTCCCACGACCTATCCCCATTTTGTATCCCCACTTTGCCTCTGACTCCTCTACACCTCTATCTCTCGCTCCCGTACCTATCACCAGCACCATGTTACTCGTTCAATTCTGCAAGGGTGATGTTCTTGTTCCTTATGGTAGGGAGAGAGCCTTGAAGCGTGTGCGGGATGGCGAGAACCCAAAGCACAGTTATCACATGAACAACGTGTATTCCGAAGCAAAGAACAAATGGGCGCCAGACGCTAGGTCGATATATGGAGGGTTTGCGTTTAGTAGGCTCTTCGTAGGCTCCGCGAGACGAGATTATGTAATATTTGCGTGTCGATACGCAAGCGGAATCACATGCTCACTTGCGCCTTGCCAACAAGGTTCATTCTATGGACTATTATGTAAAGGCATCGCTCCCCAGCTTGCAGGACCTACTAGTACTTCTAGATCTACATACGCAACAAGAAATTCGTCCCCGAGTTCCGTCATCGTCTTGCCTCGACTCGATCAGTACTCTTACACTTTACTCCTCGTTTTGCTTATATGAGCATCACAGGTCGCTACTACAAAGCTTTTTGCACAGCCATCATGTCTTGCACCCATGAGTTGAAGAACAACGAATAGACCCATGGAAGACGCCCGAGCTCCACTGGAACGAGTCACATTTTCTTCTCCAAGCAGACCCTCACTTTGCCAATGTCCGTTGTCCATTTTTCGACTTCATTCTCCTCAGGACCAAATTCCAATTTAAGCCACTTCTCTTAATTGTTATGTAACTGCGTAACTTCGCTGACCTCCGAGTCGGCATCTATTCCAAGGGAATCTGCAGAGCTGCGGATGGCATGGGGGCTGGAACTTCATGTCTTGCATTGTCTGACCTTCCGGTCTTTTTGTCTTGGCCAGAGATTCTTTACGCCCATGCCAGCGCAACGGTCGATAAGACGGACTTTCTCAACTAGTGCTTATTGTGTTCCATAGACAATAGTGGTCATTTCCCCGTCGTCACGGTCGTCTCCGCGGCCGGCTTGGCGCTCGGGAGGAACATTGCATGGCGCATCAACTATCTAGTTCCCAATTCGCTGTAATTGTCTCCCATACCTACTGGACACCAACAAATACGCCAGAGCTCAGGCATACTTCTACACTAATTTGTCCGAGTCCCCACCAAAGACATCACAGTTCGCCCACACGCGCTTTAATCCTCAACTCCGACTTCTTCTTCGATCCATCACCAAAGCTATGGATTCCTTCACCTTCGTTGTCTTCCCCGCACCTGTCTCTTCTGAGGAGACACAAGTGCAAGTACCAGTTGACAAGGAGTACAATTCCAGCAATTGCTGCTACTGCACCATCGCATAATGCGCGTCAGACTCGGATTATCACGCTTCGTATGTCTTGTTTCTGTTCTTCGGAAGGTCACATGTCACTCACGCACTGCACCCATCTCTGTCAGTACTATGCGCCTCCTCCCTTCGAAGTCTAAGTTGTGCTGGTCATTTAACCATTCTTCATTTGTCGTGGCTGGCTGGCGGACATTTGTATTATTTATCGTTTGAGTGGGCGAGAGTTTGGTAGAGGATAAACTTACACACCACTGGAATTTGGTATATTCACGTATTATATACACCCGGCTGTCCTTACTTGTTGTCGTACATACACCCATGTTTCTGTATTATATACATGCAACCCACGTGTAATCTGAGTTGTGGTGTGCTGGCGCGGCTTTGGCCGCAATCGCGATTCATAGCGGACGTGCTCATCACCTGCAGGGGCTTATGGAGAGGAACCATAGAGGCAACGGACTTGGAGACGGCGAAGGTTGTGATTTGATTTTGATTGGTGATGAGGGAGTTTCACTGCATCTTAGGGTTCAGGGGCTGCATTTCTCTCATCCTTTAGTTTCTCCCAGTGGTGACCCGTTTGTTTGCGCTTCTGCCGATGCGCATTCCCCCCAGCACTTTTTGAGAAAAGTAGGTATGACAGGAAAAAGCCGGCCACTGAACAGACTTGCGCAGTACGTTTGGCAGAATGAAGGCAGCAGTGAGGCAGATAGACGTACAACTTCAAGGCAATCACGACGCTACCATCGGGCTGAAGCATACAGCCTAGCAGCCTATCCATGTTTTGGACAACACGACACACACTTTCCTGAGAGTTCCTGGGGCAGTATCAGAGATACACGCACTGATACTAGCCCAGGAACTCAGGTTCGTACTGTGCTCGCCATCCCAATAGTAAGACCCTCATCACTTTTCTCATAATAAGTGCGCGGTCAACAGCCCACGTCGAGCACAGTATAAGGCAAAGTGTTCTGAGCGAATCACCTCGGATAGTATTCGTCCACGGTGATCAACACAGGGACGCCTTCGTCTTTGCCGAGGTCGCTCATAATCTATTCGGTATCTTCCCATAGACTGGGATCACGAGGGAGTAATATGGAAACACCTACAGCAAGAAACACGATCGCCATCAAGAAGTAGTATACCGACCACGCATCATGGCCCTCCTGCATCGAATAAGAGAAGACCGAAGCCGCAGATGCTGGACCAATGATCCTTCCTCCTGCGACAACCAACTGGGCGATTCCATTGGTTGCTCCAATCGAGGCGCGGTTGGGAGCAGCTGCTCGGATAAACAGAACCACGCACGCTACGGGTTTCCCTCAGCCAAACAAAATGCAAGAAGTGCTGGTTGACATACGGTAGCACATGGCCAGATTAACCATCAGCGTATGTTGGACACCAATAGCCAGCCACACCGCCAAACCTACGCCATAAACTCGAGCCAGTGCATTGATCACTGGGAACAAAATGACGATAGGTATGCCGGACAGAATACCAGTGGTATACATGGCCCCTGTGCCGAAACGAGCGTTTAACCGAGCGTAGAAAAGCACCTGGAACGTGCCAAGCGCAAGACCTGATACGCCAAGTATAGTGCCAATGCGGGGAGGGTCAAGGGAAAGACCACCGAGTTCGATTGGCGTCGCGTAGAAAACAGGCAGGATCGAGCTGAATGCCACATGAAAGAGAGCCATGGTGGCATAGCTTGCGGTTACGATCAAGACTTTTGGAGTCAACATGGCGTGCAGTGGAAGCGGCTTCAACGCGACGTCTGCTGAATTTGCTTCCCTAGAAGTACCGACCAGGTGCCCAGATGGCGTGGAAGTCTGTGCAGATGACTGTTGCAGGAATCGTTCTTTAATCAACTGCCAGAGTGGTGCCTTGGTAGAAACGCTCTTGTTACTGCACTTAGTATGATCCAAAAGTGATTCCGACACCCGCTCACTTCTTTGAGACGGAAATACGCCACCAACCATGCGATTGCAGCAAATGTTGCGGGAACAGCGCATGGCAAGAGATATGGGTAGGTTTTCAGGAGCTCGGATCGCCCAAAGATTTCCGGAAATCTGTCTGCTGGCCGGGAAAATGTCCCGCCGACGATGGGACTAGAACATTGTCAATCCCACTTCAAATGGCAAGCAGCGTGATGCATATGCCTACCCAAGCATGGTCCCTAGCATGAATGGAAGCGGCATGTAACCATATGCACTCGGCAAATTGGGTGTGTCAACGATGTCCATTACCACGCTTTTGACGATACCATTGCCCCCATTGAAGGCTCCACAGACGGCACGACTGGTCAAAATATCAGCACTCCGAGTCGATAGTCATGAGCTACGCAAGATGCAAACCTGACCAACAAACTGATAAAGTTGTTCGAAAACCCAAACGAGAACATCGATATCGATATTGCGAATAGAACAGTCAGCAACACGGGCTTCCGCCCAATGTGATCTGATAGTTGGCTCCAGTGAAGAACGGTCAGTGCTTGAGCGGCAAAATATGCTGAGTGCTGGGATGATATCAGGAAGGAACACACCGGGTCAGTGAAGGAATGCATGCTCACCAAAATGCCGACATAGTGTCCAACCAGCGATTCATCTCCATGTGTCACCCCAATATCTCTGATGAGCTTGACAAGATTCCAATTATGATGAGATCCAGATTCCAAGTACAAACAGAAGGAAGTACACACTTGGGGAGTGAACGGAGCAAGGGTCTGAGCAGCAAAAGGGTCGGGAACCTGCAAAAACAGTACGACCCAGAGTTGATCCCACGGCAGAGGTGTCTTACTAGCCGCCACCAGCTGCGACCGTTGCAGAAGGGGTGTCTCCTCATCACCCTGGCGGCCAATCATAGTGGTAAGAGATAGAAATGGGTGCCGCGGGCACGCCACCATTCATTCAAATTTCATGGTCATCATTGAGCTAGCACAGAAGGGATTCGAACGACTGTCTCCTCCTTCCTCTACTCAAGTACAAGTGTGTCCATCGGTCTGCTTAGGTTAGATTATGTACTCATGGGCGCTAGTATTGAAAGGTGTAGAGTGCATGCAGAATCTAGAGTCTAGACTACGAAAATTGTCCAAGTAGTGACTCGTGAGCATGGTTATATAAGCTATTGTGTCACGACCCTTTGCAAGAGCCCCAATTTTTCCGAAGGTTCGTTTGTATGTATGTAAACTCATGCCTGTACGGTGGCGATTACGCGCGAGTCGTGTCCTATAGGTTCAGGAGGTGCTCGGGCGAACCCCATCCATGCAGGAGACAGTTCGCCGTGATCCACGCAAAAGGCGCCCTCATCTCTGCCAAAGCCACTCATAATCATTCTATTCGTCCTCTTCCCATAGACTGGGATCACGAGGAAGTGACAACGAAGCACCTACAGCAAGAAAGGCAATTGCCATCAAAAAGTAGTATATCGACCACGCATCGTGGCCCTCCTGCATCGAGTAAGAAAAGACCGAAGCTGCAGATGCAGGACCAATGATCCTGCCTGCTGCGACAACCAACTGGGTGATACCATTGGTTGCGCCAAACGAGGCACGATTGGGAGTAGCCGTTCTGATGAACAAAGACAAGCAGGCTGTAAGGTGTCTTTTAGTCGAGAAGAACGCGAGGAAATGCTGCTGGACATACGGTAGCACATGGTCAGGCCAATCATCAGCGTATGTTGAACACCAATAGCCAACCACACCGCCAAACCCATACCGTAAGCTCGAATTAGTGCGTTGGTCACTGGGAACAAGACGACGATAGGTATGCAGGAGAGAATACCAGTGGTATAAACAGCTCTTGTGCCAAAACGATCGTTCAACGGTGCAAAGAAAAGTAGCTGGGGTATGCCATGTACAAAGCCTGATGCCCCAAGTATAGCGCCGATGCGGGGAGGATCAAAGGAAAGACCACCGAGTGCAATAGGCGTCGCATAGAAAACAGGTAGGATCGAAAAATATGCGACGTGAATGAGAGCCATGGTGGCATAGCTTGCCGTTACGCTCAGGACTTTTCGAGTTAGCATGGCGCGCAGCGGAAGTGGCTTCGATATGACTTCTACAGTATTTGCATCCGCAAGAGCATCGCTCGGGTGTCCGGATAGCGTGGTAGGCTTTATAGACGACTGTTGCAAGAGCCGTTCTTTGACCAAGTCCCAAAGTGGTACTCTGGTAGAAACGCTCTTAATAACCGAGCTTAGTGCGTTCCTAAAGTGATTCCAACACTTGCTTACCTCGTTGAGACGGAAATACGCCACCAGACATGCTACTGCAGAAAATGTAGCCGAAACAGCGCATGGCAAAAGGTATGGGTAAGTCTTCAGAAGTTCTAATCCCCCAAATATTTCCGGGAATCTGTCTGCTGGTCGGGAGAACGTTCCCCCAATGACCGGACTAAAATACTGTCAATCGCACTTCAAGAGTGTGTAGACGTTATGTGTGCCTACCCAATCACTTTGCCGACCATGAACGGAAGCGGCATATAATTACATGCCCAAGGCATGTTGGTTGCGTCAGTGATGTCCATAACAACGCTTTTGACGACACCATTAGTCCCATCGAATGCCCCGCAGATGATACGACTGGCCAAATATCAGTCCTCGACAGTGATGACTGCTCTTCAACATGCAAACCTGATAACAAGGCCGATAAAAGTCGTTGAAAGCCCGAAGGAGAACATGGAGATAGATACCGCGAATAGAGCAGTCAGCAGTAGAGGCTTACGCCCAATGTGATCAGACAATTGACTCCAGTGGAGAACGGTCAGTACTTGAGCGGCAAAGTATGATGATTGCTGGTGAGATATCAGGAAGGAACGACGGTCAATGAATAGACACTGACCAGGATGCCAACATAGTGTGCAACCAGTGATTCATCTCCGTGTGTCACTCCGATGTCTCTGATGAGCTTGACAAAGTTCCCGCTGCAGGTGAGATTTCAGTACGGCCAGAAGGAAAGTACTCACTTGGGGGGTGAACGGGGCAAGTGTCTGTGTAGCAAAAGGGTCTGAAATCTGCACCAACAGTACGACCCAGAATTGATCCCACGGCAAAGGAGTTCTAGTCACCGGCTGCTCTGGCTGACGCCGTTGCACAAGAGGCGTCTCCTCATCAGCCTGACGTTCAACCATAGTGGTAAGTCACAAAGGGTAAGGCGGCGACCTGGGAATCGATGCGTCGATCGGAATGTTTGATGCTCTCTATTTAGGCTCTGAGTGGCTTCAATTCGCCGGTCATTGATGAATAGCACTAGTGCCGAGTCAGGCTATGCAAATGGCTGCTATGGCAGGCCTACACTAGCAGCTCTCGTACATGAAGGTAAAGGCTGGGATTAAGTAGGTCTAGCACAAGATATGCGGTGCCAGCGTCAACCGTGATCACAGGTCTAATGCCCGCGGAACCTATTCGTGAGAAAGACAAGTATGATCTCCCCAGCACGGTCTAATAGCCGTGTGCCGGTACCAAATGACAGGGGCGACGATTGCCCTATAATTTTGGTGGGGAATAGCACCACCGCAAGATAGCATCTGAAGGCATACTGCACTGCGTTCAGGCTTGTCGGGATTCTAAGTTTGGACGGTGTCGGTGTTCGGTTCAGTGATATGTTCGCTGGTCTTCGGCTTATTCCGTGCGTCCTTACGTATTACTTATTCTCCGCTACTCCGCTACTCATAGTGCACGGGCCATGACCTCTGATTGGCCATCTCAACAAAGCGTAAAGCATCCAGGCGGAAAAACCACGAGGGTTACCATCCATACTGTAACGTCGACCCTCGCAAGGTCTCACTGTACTAGACATCTGGCAAACAATAAAATTTTGTTGTCTATTGCTGTAGCTTATACTTCTCCACATGATAACTAGAACGTGATGTCCCAAGGCAGGCGGTAGCATGTAATTACATATCGATACGTTCGGCAGCATGGAAGGAGGTAGCATAAAGTGGCGCTTGTGTGATGAAAGTCCTGACGCATAAGCTCTATCACTCCGTCCATCGATGCACTACACGCGACACTGTAGATTTCCGCCAACCATCGCGATCGTCGCGCCAAGGCACCAACCGAGTTCTGTACCCTCAATACGCTTCCCGAGCTGCACCTCCCGATCACTACCAAACTCATACCCAAGCACAAGTAAGGCATGCTGGAAACTGAGGTCGAGGCACCACTCTGGTCGGCCATCCAGTTCCTCCATGACATCAGGATATTCACCCCAGTATTCTGTCCAGCTGGAATTCCCCGCGCAGACCTGTTTAGCAAGCGTAGCTATCGTCGAAATCGTCATGGGTGGCTGAGGATGATCGGGTGACGACTCTCCTAAAAGAAGTGGGGTAACCCGGTCGTAGAAATATGACAGGAGGAGGACTTTCCCGTTGGGAAAAGCGTCCATAAGTGATGGCTGGTAAACGCCGTTGAAAGAGCAGGGCTTGAGTTCACAGACGCTAAATTCCAGCAATCAACAAACATGAATGGGGTCGAAACAAGTGAACTCACTCATCCTTGGCCATGACAAGCTCCAGTACTCGATTGCAAGCCTCAAAACTGCCAACATCCGACCCCGTCATCGTCACCGTGGTGAGATGGCCTGGTTCCAGTGCAAGTTCCACTTCTTTCACCGTCCCTTGAGCCAAACAAGGATTATGAATCATCCTCATCGAATCGCTAATGCCGCTCTTGGGAGGCCTCAGAGAATCCATGAATTGGACAAGACGATGCACGCTCGCCCGAGCGCTCTTGAGGCCATATCCAAGATACGAGTGCTGGTACAGCACCCGCTTAGCCCCACCAAACTCAAGCTCGTACTTGTGTTCGCCCTCCTGGAGACCCTCATCACCCTTCTCTTCGCCAGACTCAGGCTCGAACACAATTTGCGTCGACCCTCCGCCTAAATCGAGCACAGCGTAAGGCAAGGAGCCTTCCGGTGAATCACCCCGGATGGTATTTAGGAGATAGTTCACGGTGATCCATGCATAGACGCCTTCGTCTTTGCCGTCCATGATCACCACACCATCCTTCTCGGGGAACGGGAAGGGATATTTGTCGAGGATGTGCTGGTGTACCGCATTGATAATATCTTCGCTCTGCTTGTGCCCGATAAGCCGGAGCCCAGCTGTAGCCTTGACAGCGATGGGTGTACACCCGCGCAGGGACTGCGGCACCACTTCCATGGCTTCGTCGAGGAGAGGGTCGAGACTTTCTGCCGCTGTATTTGGGCTTGTATACGCGGAGAGCCCTGGTTGGATCATGCGGAACACCTCGTACTCATAGGTCGGTGAAGGTCCACAATTATGAAATTTGTAGATGTGGATGCGTGAGCCAGTGGAACCGGCATCAATCATGAGGGCATACTGAACAAGAGGGGCGTCGGGGGAATAAGGAACAGTGCAGTGGACAGTTTTGAGGAGGTCTGGGTCTGTCTCTGGAGAGGTAGGGATTACGTTGGGTATAGTGGACGGTGATGGTGAGGTAGTAGTGGTTTCGTCAGTGTAGTCCTCTGCGGGACTTGAAGTTGTCGTTGGGGGTATATGCACCAGCGGTGGATAAGCATCATCCAGGCCAGGCGTTGGCAAATCTTTGTTTCATGATATGTGAAAAGCTTTGGCAACAGTCGTCACAAGACATACCAGGTATCAAATCCGCATCCACGCTCGATCTCGGTCCAAGAAGCCAAACGAAGCCAATGAGCACTGCAGCGCCAATTGCGAGTTTCTTCCACCCTAGCTTCCTACTGGTACGGCCAGGACCTAGGCCGCTCTCCAGACGGTCGAAGTTGTTGCTCCTTGCGAAGGACATGTCAGATGTCAAGAGCCTACGAGCACGAGCCTCGCGCCTGATGTCCACGGACGTAGAGTGGCTTGAAGAATGTAATTGTGTAATGGCGAAAGATGCCGGCAAGTTGCGTTCACACTTCGCCAATAGCGAGAGTTGTACGCGACGCAACAAGGACTTACTGACTCGCTGACCCCGGCGACGTCGTGGGCGTTCAATGTCAAGTTTCTACAGCTGATGGCAATATTACACGGAAACGCAGTGTCTGCAACCATGTCTCGGAAACACCCGAGCAAGGACCCCGTATATAGTGCCAAGATGCATGATGCCGTTCCCGGAGTCCCAGTCTCATCAAATCTGTCGGGGACAACCAGCTTCTCTGAATCCATGGATTCCAGAATCTAGCTTGAGCGGCTCGGGAGACTTATTACGAACCAATCAAATCACTCACCAATGAGCTTAACTGATCTAGCGCTATCGCAGTTCTTACCCGGTATCCTCTCGCAACTGTTTCCGAGATAGGTCCAACTCAGTCCCAATAAATTGAAATTCACATCCACACTGCAAAGGTTCTCAGGAACATATAGAAACCTCGTGCTTTTGATTTGCATGTCTATTCGACGGCACATGTAACTGAAGAGCATATAGGGAAACGAAAGCTACTAGATGGGTAATGATGGAGGGATAAAGACCAACAGGGTTTCGAAAGGATAGTTGCAGGCAAGTGAGATAAAAACGAAAAAAGAAATAAACATGGGAAGGGGATACGACGATGCTCCTGGCCAGTGGTGGTGATGGATGGGAACTAGATAGTGGACATGATAAAATACACGGAGCATCGAAGTGAGACGAAATAAATGCTTGGACGACAAAGTGATACCGGGGGTCAAGAGGACGACGACAAACCGCGGAGTCACCTTTAGGGGTCTGGAAATTCGGGGCACTCGATGGTATGGCTGCGGAGTAAAGCTTGACAAGTCATCGCCCGAGCCTTCCAGATCTCACTCTCGCGCTTGTACTGCTCGACACTCTCCTCCAACTCCCGCTGGTACTCCAACTTCCGCTTCCGACTACGTCGGGCAGCGATCGTGTTTTGCCGTCTCTTGGCCTCAATCTGCTCCTGCTCACTCATTGAGGGGTTGATTTGCACCTCCTCGAGCTCGTCCTGCTCGTCACCGAACGCAGCCGTACGAGCCCGCTTTCTAGCAAAGACAGCAGGAACAGCCTTGCGAGAGGTCGCTGACGGAGTAACGTACTTCCGCTGCTGAGTGGGAGCGTCGATAGGAACAAGGGACTCCGGCGTAATATTCTTACGCGTTCCGTTGACATTTGTCTTCCGCTGTGACGGGTGGTAGGCAGGGGAGTCGAGCGGCGGCGTAGCTGGAGTGTCCAGCATAGGGGTCTCAGGAGAAATTTGGTACATTTCATCGAAGTTGGGTTGGGAGAGGTTGTGAGGTTGCGCAGTCTTGGATGGGGCATACATAGAACTGAAGTCCCCAAAGAGAGACGGGAGTTCGCCGTAGGAGTCACCCCCAAAGTCATCCAGAAGAGGACTCGTCAGAATGTTGGCGGTGTCGGCGGAGCCAAATGCCGGAGTGGTGAGTAGTTCGTCGAATGGCGAGTCCATCAGGGGCGACGTAAGATACTCATTCAGGTCATTCGACATCGTGAGATCTGGCGTAGCTGGATGCTGTGTCAGCCACGCAAGAGTGGCGGGGCTATATAACTCACCACTGAAGACGTCCATGAGCGTCTTAATGGCTTCCGCGTCAGACGGCGAAGCCGTCGATTGCGCCGTGTCCTCTCCGCGGACATCGGTCGCATCATTGTTGTCTGGTGTTTGAGACAACATAGTTAAGTAATTTGTGCACAAATCGGTGAAATCGGGTGAAGTCGATGCGAAAGGTTCAACAGGTAGTGTTGACGAAGATGATTCTCCTGGTTCTGGTCTACTAGGAGCTGTACGAGGGGCACGAGGTAAAAACTGGGGTATCCCATAATGGGCGGCAAGATCCGAAATGTTATTGAAGACCGGAGTAGACGTCGCTAGACGTTGTGAGTTGCTGTTTATCGCGGCATGGCGAGAAGACGAGGAACTTGAAAGTTGATAACTTCCAAGGTGATTATGCGAGGAGACATGTTGACCGATTGTTGACGAAGGACCAGGACGATGCGGGATCGACGGGGAATTTAACAAGTGATCGTCGACTGGGACATGGTGACTATAGTATGTGTTGGGTTGATGTGAAATTGCGGGAGGGGGGAACGTGTTAGAAGTCGGGTTATACGCAGGCTGCAACGTCGGCTGCCTGGAAACTCTGCAATCAAGCGACGTCACAATCAGTTCCCGGTTCACATCATTTTGAGCATGGGATTGAGAGAGTGGCGAATGCGTATTGCATCCGGGCGAATACTCCAATTGCTCTGACCTCGGAAGCTGCACCGAAAATGTTCGTGATGACCCAGGGGCGGGCGTACGAGACAGATCGGGCGACCTCGAGGTCGATGCATGATTGTTAACAAACGATGACATCGTAAGTCGTACGCGCACTCTTGATTTCAATCGATATGATAGAAATCGGTAATGATGTGATATGATTGCGCGCAGCAGTGCCGGTGCCAAACAGACAAAGCACACGTAGGACACAATGAAATGAATCAGGCAGGACCGAATCACTCACGGTTAACTTGGATAGTCTTGACAGGACGCCTCGAGAGCAGTGCTAATTCTGCTCTAAGGTGCCGATGGTGGTAGTTGGAAGGGAGAGGAATATGGAGAAAAAACTGACTCGGTTGTGCTTATATGGCAGTTTTTCACCGCTTTTCAAGCTCAGAGCCGGCACATTCCCAATATAGTCGTGAAAGGCACAGCAATGTCACACTTGCCGCAGCTAAGGTACGACGACAAAATTTACCAAAAGAAATCACAGCTCGCAGAGAAATAGATATCGGAGGCGACTGCATGCATCCTACAAGCTCCTAACATTTTGACTGTTCATCGTTGAAAGACTCCCAGTGCTCAGGCTATCTGTTGTTTGAAATATTCCGGCAACCATAGATTGTCTGGGATTGAATTGACACCCGTGGCTGCGCCGTCGTTACCGCAATCTGACTCAGTTTTAGGCGCCTGAGCAACCACGCTGACTGTGAAGGAATTGGGCGCAGCCTCCACGGTGGCGGTCCGCTGTATCCGCTGTCTAAGTCAAGTGCTTGCTGTGGCCAATCGGATATCTTGCCGACCGAGCACTCGCTCCATTAGGACCACATAGCCGCCGCTCTTGGATCTTTGTTCCCGCTTGTTGGGACACATCAGCGCGAGAGAAAACACGTTGCGTGACGTCCATGGGAACTAGATGGTACTGCGCGATCTCCAGCACCTACGTGTTGCTGCGTTCGATATCTCCAGACTGCGATGCCTGTGCCGTTAGCAATTTGCAAGCTGCCATTGTCAATCCGCAGTTGCTGCCCCGTGGAAAGGGTGACGTGAAGTATTGATAGGTGTAAGCACAGTGTTTCCGTAAGACTCATCAGAAAGCCCATCTGACACAGTCCAACATCGTTTGATCGCCAGAGCTAGTGGACACGGAGCCTCGAGTAACGTTCGGCAATCCTTCTGTATCAAAGAACATGCAATATTTTCCCCTGGAAAGTCGCAAAGCAATGCAGAATAGTGAAAGTGCAGTAGAAAATCTGCACTTGATTAGGCCAATCAACGGTACATAACAAAACCTGTACTTCAAGGAATGGATCAACTCCTCAATAAGGGTATATTCAGACTTCCATCGTACTAAACTGAACCACCTACTGATGGAGGTAGTGGCTGATTTCTGTATGGAGCCACAATAAGAAGTTCCCGATTGAGACGGCGGAAATAGTCAAGGGAAGTGATGGAATCCAATACACGAAACACACCCGATGCAAGGTCTGGACACCGTCCTTACGGATAACATCCTTGATCCACTGATAAATCGATAGAACTTTCCGCAGTTTGCTCAAACTAAACATCGGAAATGCCCATCCTCCGAGGGAAGCCGGAACTCACCTTGTGCCGTTGATGCACGTGCCAAGTGCAGTCTCGATACAGTACAGTTCATCGTAGAGCAAGCGGTGCAAATACTCCAAGTATTCGCAGCCAAGTATTCGCAGCCATGCTTCCACGTGCCCTGCCAGGGTGTTTCCTTTCATGAGTCGGTAGTGCGGTGCAAAGAGGATCCGGGAGCAGTGAATTACATTGTACGACAGGCGGTGTACAGGAAGGCAAGACGGCGCAATTGTTTGAGAGAGAGAGAAAATCGGAACGGCAGAGAGTAAGTGTTCGAGGATGATTTATGGCAAAGGGAACTCGACTCTGACTCACATTGAAAACTTAACATGAGGCATCTTGAGTCAAAACGGAATTGTGGTTCAAGTTTAGGTGGCGCTTGTTATGTAATATTATTCGAGCTTATCCTGGATAGATAAGATCAAGATCCAGATAAGATAATACTTCCGTCGGCATCGCATTGCCTTCGTTAAGCTTCGATTATATGCCTACTGCGCCGGTCAATTTCTGGTAATTCTTGAACGTATTACCGTCAAAGCATTTATCGTGAACGTTCTTGATAATCAGATAATCAGATTGTGCCATACTTGTCACAGCGGAATGCAGGATATATAAGTGCATATCCCCCGAGTCTGATCTCCATCTCACTTCATCCACATCATCATCATGGGCCACCACCACCACGATCCTGCTGAAGCTTACGAACAGGTAGTTGACTATCTATACAGCACATACCTTACCTAATTGCGAGAATTGCAGGTCACTAACGCTCCCCACCAGGCGCAGCTCTCTCATGAGTTGATCGCTGCTGCCGCCTCCTACGAGGTCAGTTACCTTCGTGTTGCTTATCGATCTTTCAATTTATCCTCGAGGATATCATTATAGGCAATGAAGGCCTACAACAATCATTGCGAAAAGAACGGCACGCCTGCAAGCCACGACACTGTTAAGGAGATCATGTAAGTCCTTCCGCTATGAAAGGCAAATATCGCATCTGACGTGGGGTGTCCCTAGGGCTGCTAGTGCCGGGTTTTTCATCGACCGCATGGTTGAAACGAAGGGCGTACGTTTTATCTCGTTCAATTATCCATGCAACCAATGACATGAATTATCTGTTCTAGTTGGACTACATTGACAAGCAGAAGGCGAAACACCATGGTAAGTACCATAGATCTTGCGGTTCACACTCGAGCTAATGATTTTGCAGCAAAGGAGACTGCCTTTACGAACTCTGGCTATTGATCGCAAACAACATCAATATACCATTGTTAATCTACATGTACCGTGAAATAGGGCAGGTGTATCGATAATAAATGCTCGAGCTTTCGTCACATACATAACATCTATCAGCAGGAAGGAATATCTTACTTCTAAGCATTTGGTTCCAATAACATCAGAAACGCACGTTCGTCCCATACTTATTGGTGATGTGAATTACCAGCTATAGAAGATGGTCCGTGGTCCGTGGAGCAGCGCAAATACAAGCGAAGTGATAAGGCAGCTAGCGGGTATCAGTCAGCCGGTGAGATCAGAGTAAAGATGTAAATTAGAAATAGAACGTCCTCGTGCATACGTGTATCTAGATGGGATCCATAAAGTAACGACGAGAGTATCGTGCATGATGTTGTGAAGAGTGTCGCGACGTAAGTCTTGCTGGTGGATTTTTTCCGTGAGGTTAGCACAAGTGAGTGCGGGTCACTGTGGTGGGTATGTGTTGTCGGTCGAGATGACGCACCTCGCTAGTACCACCACTACCAGGGATCGACACTTCGTGACCATCTTCACAGTTAGCATCACCACAAGTCCATCGATCGCATCTGATCCGCCGACTGCAACATTCTGATGGTGGCTGGTACCATTACTACTGTTTTGTTAACAACCCAAAGACACATGTTGCGCACTTGCGGTGGGCGCATAGGTACAGTTATTGAAGGATGTTTGCCCGGAGTACGTCGATATATTGGTTATGTTTGATGCAAGCGCGGTCTCGATGCAGTGAAGCGTAAAGCAAGTGGCGCAAATGCTCCCATAATTCGCTAGATCATCTGCTTCCACATGCACAGCAATGAGGTTTCATTGCTTCCTTTCACAAGTCGGTAGTGCGGTACGGTAACCAGGATCCGGGAGCAATGAATTACATTGACAAGTGGTGTGCAGCGACGTGATGGTTTAAGAGAGAAATGAACGCAAAGAAAGGCATTCAAGCTGAGAGCAGCTGGAAGTGCTCGAACTCGTTGGAAGTTCAAAGTTCGCTTATAAGGGGAAATATAAGATCAAGATCAAGATAAAATAATACTGCCTTGGTTGCAACTGCCAACTGCGCACATGCACCGCATCGGTAAATGACCTAACGCGAGCCCGTCAAACCCGAAATACATTGATCATGAATGTTCCTGATTGTGCTAAATTTGTCGCTCAGCGAAATGCAGAACGTATAAGTACCCCAGTCCATCCCAGTCTAATCTCTACCTCACCTTACCCATTACACCTACTCCCTCATCATCATGGGCCACCATCACGACCACAACGACGATGCTGCCGCCTACGAGGAGGTAGGTAACAAACATCTACAGCGCAGTCGTATCTAATCAGATTGTGGGAATCATAGGTCACCAACGCCCCCCACAAGTCATCGCTCTCTCATGAAGCGATTGCCGCTGCTGCCTCTTTCGCAGTTAGTTGTCTTCGTGGTGCTTATCTATCTTCATATTTAACGTTGACAATATAGGCAATGAAAGCCTACAACACACACTGTGAGAAGAACGGCAAGCCTGCAAGTCACGACACTGCCAAAGAGATCATGTGAGCCATTCCGCTGTGAAAGGTATAATTATATCACATCTGACGTGGGGCGTCCCTAGGGCTGCTGCTGCCGGGGCATTCATCGACCACATCGTCGAGACGAAGGGCGTACGTTTTATTATTATTTTGTTCCATTATCTATGCAACTCATGACGTGAATTACCTATTCTAGTTGGACTTCGTTGACAAGCAGAAGGCGAAACACCATGGTAAGCATCATAAATCTTGTTTCACAGTCGAGTTAATTCCTTTTTGCAGCCAAAGAGTCCGCCTTTGAAAAGTCTAACTATTGATCACCAACTGCATCTAGTATAACATATACTATTGTTGATCGTCAAATAGGGCGAGTGTAACGATAAATAAATTATGCTTCATCATATGCATAATATCTACCGGAAAGAACTTCTAAGCATGTAGTCTAATAATATTTGAACATATAGCACACCGGTATAGGTGTTGTTATTAAAGGATGTTTTCCCGGAGTGCGTCGATGTATTGATCACGTTTGATGCAAGCGTGGGCTCGATACAGTGTAGCATAGAGCATCCGGCGCAAATTCCAGATAAACAAGAAAGTGAGTGTTGTGTTACTGAAGCTCTGTTTTGTAGCCAAATCATTTACCCTCAAAAGGGTCATTGATCACCAACAACTGCATTTATAGTCCAACGGTTCAACCCAATATGCCCGTGACAATAGGGCAGGTGTATATACACTGAAGACGACTACTTGCTTCTAAGTGGTCTAATATCTAATATCGGGAGAACGAGTCCATACATATAGGTAGCTGAAAGGCACATAGATATAATCCGTCAATATGAGAACATGAGCGTCTAAGTCGTTGAAGATGGTATGTGAGGACCGCAAATACAAGTGAAGTGCTAAGTGGATCATGTACTAGTGAGTATCAGCCAGCTGGTGAGATCGGAGGTGAAAAATGATATGCAGAGGGATATGGTGATTAAACCAAAAGATCCTCATACATGAGTGAGTCCGGTGTAATAGCAGTAACAGTCCGGGTGTCCAAATTAGGGTCCGTAAAACTAGAGCAATGATGAGAGTATCGCGCACGATATCGTAAAGAGCGTCCACATAAGTCCTGCTGGTTGATTTGACCATTCAGCTCTAGCAGTGTATGCAGTTAGCATAGCTGAATACGTGTCGTTGATCGAGATGACCCACCCGCTGGTAGCAGTAGTAGGCCCTGCGACCATCTTCACAGTTAGTATCGCCACAAGTCCGTCGATCGCATTCGACCCATCGATAGCAACGCTCTGATAGTGGTTGATGCCGTTACTGCTGTTCTGCAGCAGCCCAGAGACATACGTTGCCGTAGTCGCATAGGTATAATTATTAAAGGAGGTTTGCCCTGAATACGTCGATGTATTGGTCATATTTGGTGTTGGAAGGATGGTCGATTGTGCGGTAGCATTGCCAACAAGCCAATCTCGACCAAGGTTATAGCTGCAGGACATCAGTCAAAACACTCTCAAGGTAAGCTCATACCTACCCGTTGGTTATGATATTATGATTCTCTGTGGCACGGTGATTAGCAACTCTGATCAAAGGCATCTCTTTGACAAACCAGCAATGGGCATCTCATATGAAGTTGCCATGAATATTGCGCCTGAGTCTGCAGTTGGCCCATTTTGTAACCAGTAACGGAAGTGATTCCCTCCTTCGACTGTCTCCTGGCAAGTCCCAAGAGTGGCGTCACCATAGTCCAAACGGATGACAGCAGTTTCGTTCACTGGAATATTGAGTTCCTGGCCAAGCCGGCTTGCAATGAAATACAAGACATACAGTAACCATTCCCGTCACCGAGATTAGCAGCTTGATCGCCACCTGAATGCTGTCCTAAGCACTCTGTCGAGAAACCAAATGATCTACCTGCACGTAAGAACAACAGCCTAAGAGTAGAGTACCGTGCTCACTGGAAATAATTGATCAAACCACCACTGTCCCCATTATCCAGTAACACCTCTGAATCAGAGTAAGCGGAAATGATAACATTTATGGGTTCTCCAAGGCCTGGCGGATATGTATCCTGGACTTGCTGCGGGGCGTAGATCACGTCAAAACTGCTCCACAATGGTAACCCTTGTATGGGAAACTTAAGGAACGCACAGTAAGCATACTCCCATCACCGTCCATCGGGTTGTAGTACCCATAATTTGTGGATCGTTTGCGTGCCAGAAGTGTGGGAGCGGGTGGGGGACCTCGTGCAGCAACCATTGTAGAGAGCGATCAGGGGGAGTGCGTGCAGAGCGCTGCCAGAAGCGTGATTGCATGCGTGAGTGTAAGATTAATAACATGGATTCGAATCATACACGTATAATTTCAATGCAAATCCTTGCAGGCCAAAAGTGGTATCTACGTTCGGCGACTGCAGCTGGGCACGTTGGCTAGTAAAAGTGGAAGTCCAAAAATTCCAGGTGGGCCGGCCAACAGGAGATATGACGGTAAAGAGAGTCGTGAAAAAGAGAACCTGAACAGTGAAAACGTGTTGGTAATGTAACGGTAATGCTTGGACTGCAATTCTGTCGTTACGTAATCCTTGTTCGGAACAATGGTCGGTAGCAGAATAAAGAATTATTTCTGAATCGGAGACTGTTGTTCCAAGACTTCTTCCATGCCGCGACTGTCGCAGTTCGACACCAATCCGCATCAACCAAAATATGTTTTCGCGCCTAAAACGCAAATAGGGTTCGAGGTGACGTCGCTTGGCTTCAGGAGTTTCGGGGTGAACGTCGTTCTACCTAATTCGATCGAAATACTATGTCGACCAGGTTCGACCTCGATAGACTATAGTCCGGACGTTTTAGTAAGTCAACAACATTGCACGATTACGTTCGATGATCAGAGTGTTCAGTTGGTAGTAATATCAAACTTTCAAGCCTCGTTATCGCCAGTCATGTATCATGCATGTCATCCCCGGTGAGGCCTCTGATAACGCGTCAGTGCTCCACGGCATCCTATACTCATACGGCATCGTGCTCAGCTTGGTACGCTATCTATTACATGTCTCAAAAGAAAACCTTGATTAACGACCGCACAGGAAGTGCGATCTGTGTTGGTTATGTGTAGTACCGCAATCCCGCACCAAGCCGTGGATCTTACTATAGACGCCCTTCCCATGCAGAAGGTTATATATACCATGCACATCACAAGGTTTCCCCTTTTGTGATTAAAGAATAGCAGGTTCACTAGGTCTGCATCGTTTTCACGCCAAGCAGTAACACTTTGTGCGTGACGAGAAGCAGCCAAACGTCTTTGTCATTCGCACATACTAATATACATTGTTCACTGTCGTTCTCAAGCATCAAGTTGGCAGATACAAAATGTGGGTTGATTCCCTTAACTAAATGATTCATGCCGGTCAGAGGTAAGATTGTACCAATACACTTGAGTATGTTGGTTCCTCGATGCTCAAAAGACAGATCAAGACCGAAGGACTGATGATTTTGCCTTCGTCTTCGGCGCCTTTAACTGTCCACATGTAGCTGGCAGCAAGTGCTCGTATCGAAGGAAGGAAGAGATTTTACTCCCTTCACGGGCATCCAAATGGAGACTTCCTATCAGCTGGGGATCCTCAGATGTGTACGCCTACACCGAGGATGATATCTGCTCACGCTTGAACAGCGCGGCATGCGTACCTCTCCGCAGCTGGGAATAGACTCCGATGGGGATCTGGCAACGCGGAGTCTTGACTTGAGTCTGACGTGTTTTACAGTGCCTTGGCAGATATTACGGCACATCATCCGTGTGCCTACTCGGCGAGGACAATGGGCCCACGACTGCGCAGATCAGGGCCTCCTTCTGTCCGTTGTAAAGACGCAATTCGCCATCAATAGGAACGTATGTAACCCATGCAGGCCAGGTGCTGGCAGAGATGAACTAAGTTATATAAACGTCTTTAGCACCACCGCTGCCAGCTGGCCTGTTAGATCGCTCTAACAAATTGCGATCCAACGGATCCGAGTCCCCTCGTGGTCTTTATGGCAGGTCCCGCTCCCCGGTTGCGCTACGACCAAGTCAATTGAAATACCGAAGAAAACTATGACTTCCTTCTATTAGGGTCTGCCTACGCTCAACAGTTCCTCGCGAGTCTCCGATATGCTGCCGTTCCTCATCAGTTTCTTTTTGAGCAGAGATTATCGGCACTGCTGTGTGTCGATGCTAAAATGCTATAAGTACCGTTTGTGTTATGTCAGTTGTACGTAAAATCTTCCAATAAAAAGATAGAGGGTCCTTCCCAGTTACCTACCTAGATTTGAGACATTGATGCTCCGAGTACAGTGTGCTCACTCAGGGAGGAGGACAAGGATCACTTGCGACATCAAAAATAATTTTGATTGCAGCTCAATCTTGCCGTGATCAGCGACTTGCTTGATCCAGAGCGGCAATACTTACTCATATGACCTTCGATAGTGAAAGAATTTTTTCGAGTTTTACTCAACCATATCATGACCCGCAAACGCAAGTTCATCTTCCCAACTCTCTTTTCCTTCTCCAACCCAGCCTGTTGACATAACCTCCCTCGACTTGACGCTGTTTAGAGTCCAGACTATGGTGTCTAGCGCGGTTCGCATCACTGACCTGCCGCTAGAAGTATTAGAGCACGTTCTACTGGTTTTAGACCCCCTTGATGTAGCATATGCGGCCCAAGTGTGTCGACTCTTTCGCAGCCTCGTCTACGCTGCCGATGACGAGCGTTTTTGGCGGATTCTTTACTTGGCGGAACCATTTGATGACCCCCGCGAGGCGGTCACTTACCTCGGCAGCCGCCGGCACGGCATCAATTGGAGGGAGGAGTTGCAACGCATCATGCGAGCCAGGACTGTCGTAAACAATGTTACTGTCTGTCGGCCACACGAAAGATGTCAGGTACTCCGTACCCTACTTGACATGGTCACGAATATACCCCCGCTACCTTTCCCCGAGTGCGAGCCGACGTCCCGTAATGTGCTTTGGATGCAGACTCTCCTGCAAGACGGCGCATTCCTTGACCAGGAGAGCGAGTCGGATGAAGAAAGACAGCTGCGCGCACGCTTGCATACATGGTTTGGGTTGACAAATAGGGACGGTTTGGCAGCGAAGAGAGTGGACTCCCGAGCATACGTGTACAGCCAGCGCAATTACGGACCCTGGAACAGTTTTGGGCCCTATTTGCGAGATGGGAGTGGACTAGTCAATTGGGAGCATATGCAGAAGCTGGCACATGTTTTTGCGCTTACTCTTGTAGAAAAGGAGCAAGAGGAAGAGGCTGCGTTCGAGATCTGCTCCTTGAGCCTTACTTTCTGTCAGGCTATCATACCACACGGCCTGGATCTGGATCGCGAGTCTGATTGGGCTGGCGTAGAAGGCTTGTGGCGCATCTCTTACTCTTTCATGGATCACCGGGAGTTACTAAGTGAGATATCAATTCCCTCGTTTTTCGATAGTCCCTGACGTGGGACTTCTATCTTTTCCAGTTTACAACGATCTCAATGTGCGCTTTATCACCCTCGATACGTCTGTGATTATCGACCCATGTCTGACGGGAGTTTTGTGCCGCACAGTTACCAGTGGACGAGCCGCTCGATCATACTATATTTGAAGATGGAGAGTTGCAAGAGACATTCACTTCAGTCGACATTTTTTTCCGCGTAATCAATGTTGAGCAAGACCCGGATCACCCCACACGACCAAAGATAAACTATGTTGGAGAGCTGGATGGCAATTTCTCCATCGTTGGTTACGTCAAACTCACGCCTGACAACCAGATACGGTGGCACTTCGTGAGCTTTCACCAGCCCAGTCTATGCGTTCACGCTGACATCACTTGCAGGTAGCTGGTAATGGAGACCAGGCAGTGTGGAGGTATGACCTTTGACCGTATATTCTTCATTCGTTGATCATACTTTTTGAAACAGTGGCGAAGCGATTGCGATGGGAAATGTCCGTTCGCGGTATGGAGTGCTTGGAGCTTGGTCAACGACGTTACACGACTCACAGGATCCCATTGGTGCGCACAATGTTGTGGGATGAGTCTGTCTTCAGTGGCTGATGCACTTGCACGCAGGTCCATTCTGGATGCAATGCCAGTATCCCATTGAAGAATAACATCCGGCACTGCTATCTTCTCCGGACCTTGGACCGCTCGTATTTCTTAGCAATGGCTGCTACGAACACGGATGCAAATGTTATGTATATACATGCATGTCTTATTGACTCTTCGCTTTGGGGACATGGGGTCTGTAGAAGACATAATGGTGATATGGACATTATAGAGACGTAGACACATTCACAAAATTAATGAGCCATGTCTTTACCATGGGACGAGATAGATCATGCAAGCCAATTGGGGTTGTGCCGGCAATATTTACGATACCAGACTCGGGTCGGTCTAGGGCAGACGTTTTATAATAACATGATAGTACTCTAGGCACAGCAGCACGCAGTCCGCAATAATGTGAGCGTCGATCTACACCCGATCTATAATAAGCTGACCGTGCCCCCGTGCCTCACGACAACAAAGCACAACGATAAGACCTTGGAGGCTTGGACTCGCCACCGTGACAACCCACCTTAAGCTTGTACATAATAGTCGATGACGATCTCGGTTCTCATCGTCTGCCTCGGCAATATCTGCCGCTCCCCCATGGGAGAAGCTGTACTCCGGAACGAAGCTCTCAAGCGCGGGATTACCGATATCCACGTCGACAGCGCTGGCACGGCTGCCGCACATGTGGGAGATGATCCTGATGAACGGTGAGCGCGCATTTGTGCTATTGTCTTTTTCCCTGCCAAACTACTGTGGACTGTAGGACGCTCGCAGTATGCAGCATGGTACGTTCCTTCTCACTTTCAGTTCCTTGCGTGTATATATACTACTCCATAGAACGACGTTCCCATATCACATGCAGCGCGGCAAGTCCGCGCCCGCGATTTCTCCTCCTTCGACTACATACTCGCAGCCGACACTTCTAACCTACGCTCGTTGGAGCGCCATGTGAGTAGCGGTGAAGGATCGAAAGCGACAGTGAAGCTCTGGGGCTCTTACTTGCCAGATAACAAACCCATCCAGGATCCATATTATGGAGGACTGGTGAGTTGGTTTTCTACAGGCGCATTGATGAGCATTGTTCTCAGAATTTACGGACTCGCAGGACGGGTTCACGAAGTGCTACGAGCAGTGCGTGAAGCTTTCTAATGCATTTCTGGATGAGGTTGTCGGGGAGTAGAGCTAGGAATCGGATGAATATAGACGGCCCGGGCAAGACGAAAAGATACCCGCATAATCCTCGTGCTGTGGTGTGTGTGCTCTGGAATATCTCAATTGTGTCGCACTTCGTCCCCCTACCATAGCTTTGAATTCAAACAGAGGTCTGAATGGAGATTCTTGTTGGTCGAGGCCTCTGATCTTCATATCCTGAAGGAATATCGAACCTCGCCCATAATTTGGAACAGGACACCTCCTTTCAGAGCACAACAATGATTCGTATAAACTGAGGATGTATTCTCCCAGAATTACCAGTATAGTCGTTACCCTCTTCATCGCGACGTACCCTTCTCCGAGTCGGGTTTCTTCTCGAAAACTTTTTTTTCAAGAAGAGAAGGAACTGGATCCGTAGTCTTAATACATGGTTACTGGTAGTACGCACTACTTCACATTGCGTCCTCGCTCATGCGAATGACGGAGAGATCCGGGACATACTCCAAGGAGGTACTTGGAGTTAGATAAGTGCAACAAAGCAGGATAGTTGCTTTGATGTTCCTAAGGTCACTGCAAGATTGTATACTGGTGCTCCGGCCGCTGGATTGTCTATTCATATTCGAATTTACATACACAACAATCCAGTCGAATCTGGTAGTCTAATCTATAAGCATACACACATGCAAGAGGAGGGCGGATGTAAGCAATGATCATATCGTACACATGAATGATGTCTCGAAAGGAAAGGCGAATCGCGCGTCGCCAAAGTAGCGCAGCTCTTCCACCCTAGGAGAGTCATGTAGGCTAGGTGGAGATGAGATCTAGGAACAATCATAGCTGCACGGTGAACTTGAGTCTGCCGTCCGCACATGGTTCGCATCGTACGCTCTCCATGTTTTCAACGACGAAGTGGGCGCCGACGTGTTCTATCTGCTTCCTCTCATGGCTAGTGCACACAGCAATCACCATGGCACCGCTAGCGACACCTGCACGGATCCCACTTGGGGAGTCCTCAAACACGACGCAGTTCTTCGCAGAGAACCCGAGTTCGCTTGCAGCGAGGAGGAATGGGTCTGGTGCGGGCTTGCCAGCCTTGAGACGCTTATCATCTGCGGTGATAGTCACCTTAGGTGGGACAATGCCGACACGAGTCATGCAACCATATGCTGTAACGATGGTCAGTATCATACTTCAATGTGAGGGGAAATCTGCATACCATATGTTTTTGCGCCGGAAGTGGCGACGGCATACCGCCCTTCAGGAATGGAATTCATCATCCTCTTCACACCGGGCAAAATCCGCACTGAGCGATCAACGCTTGCTGCTTCTTGTTGCCAAGCCTCGAGGCGGTGTTTCTCTAACAGCTTCTGGTTATCCTCGGACACCATGATGTCCTGATGATCTTCTTCCATGATAGAATCCTCGAAGTAGGGACCCTGACCATAGACAGAAGCCTCAGGTACGGCGGACATAGTCAGCATGTTATTTAACCTGCTGGCGAATGAGGGTCTGCGAACTGAGGCAAATGACGATGCACGAGAAGAAGGCGCGGAACTGTTTGGTGTCATGGACATCTCGGGGGTCGCGAAACCGGAGCTGAGAGGGGTATTGGTGAAAGGCGAGTTCGCTTGTGAACCAGGCCCGTGCGTGTTGTAGGCGTCGGCGAAGTAAAGAATACTCTCTTCGAAATTCTGCACCTCGTCGTCCATCTCATGCGCCTTGATGTGCGGCTTGAATTGCGCGAGATTGTCGATGGCGCGCTTGCCGTGAGTTGCAGCAATCACATACGCGGGATCCTGGCCAATGTCTTTGGCGACTTTGCCCCAGGCTGCCTCAACAGCTGCAATAGAGTCTGTGAGGGTACCATCCTGAAACACACTGGCAGAGTTAGATTTGGAATGCCGACAGAAGAAAATACACACCATGTCGAACAAGACAGCATCGGCATAAAACGTCTGAACGTTCGGAGACATTATTTCGTGCAAGGGTGTGATGGGGGATCGGTGAAGAATGTTGGTATCAAGTTACAAGGCTGCAATGAATATGCAGGAGTGTGATGTTGGGCTTTCTGCTTGATGAATTATGGCCATCTTAAATACTACGCAATTACCGATAATCTTTATGTTATGACGTCAAGGGAGAGAAAAAAACCGGTAAAGCTGGAGTCGCCTTGACGTCCAAAAGTGAATATTTCACACCGAATTGGCGTCGGGATGATATTCGGGTTCGGAAGCCCCAACCTGTACGGAGTAACAAGAACTTGCGAAGCGGCACGGATGACGGCCACGTGATGAGCGGGTGAGATGAAGCCCAAAAATTGCCTCATTGGGAGATTTGTGCAATCGATCAAAGCACTCCGACGGCGACGCTTCGGCTATCTTAAACCCCTGCTCCAATGCTACCCCGTCACGACGGGACACATACATACACGTCAAAATTCATTGTCCGTTTTGAACGTGAAACCGACTATCGTGGTTATCGTTACGGTTAGTATCCTCAGTTTCCACCAGAACACAATATACATATGCTCTACCCAAAAAGATCTAACTTATTACCGTGTCATCTTCTGCCAGTCTACTAATCAGGTGGCGTGTTTCATCACTAACTCATCAGTTCCAGCCGGAATTGAATCCTTCTTGGCAAGAGTGATAGGATGGGGTGGTCCCTACACTCCCCACCGTAGTGTCTCTCCAAAAGCCTCTTAGTTTGGCGCAATCTCATTTAGTCTACATCCCAGAATGAGCTCTGAAGTCGATCCATTTACTGGCAGATAACTTTCAGGGGTTGACTTTGCGCTATTAACACCCGTTTCGCCATGATTCCTTGGTTCATTGCAGAGCCTGATGTGGAGAAAGTGTTTTCACATGTCTGCGTTCAAAAGATTGGCAACCCTCTTTTCATCGCCCCCGTCAGGTACATCTGATGGATACAGCCTATCTAGACGCGCACGTTCAGGGAGAGCAATTCAAGTCGAATGTATATTTGCATGACAATCGTTCTCCTCTACTAGGGTCGTGGAGTTCGCGTTTGGAATTGATAACTTTCATATCCCTTTATCGGTGCCGCGGAGGTGCATCGGACCCCGTTACTACTCCACATTAGCATACGAAACCTCAGCTTTCCACGGGAAGCCCAATTCCATTCAGTGACTCGGATTTGTGCCATTCCATCGCATGTGCGAACGTATGGCAATTATCTCGGTGGAGTACCGTGGTTTCTTTCTTCGTAGCGGCAACTTCGACGTCATCTGGAATATTTTGAGCCTATGCATATAAATATAACCCGAAGTGACAGGAAAAAACTACTCTTCGACTTCTAGCTAGTCATGAAATGTATTCTTGAAAACAGTCAATCACTTTCGAATCGTTATTTTCCCATCAACACCGTCACTGTTCTTGATACAACAGGCAAGTTGGTAAAGACATGGCGGAAATGAGTTCGCCGCTTGCCACGTCCAATCCTTGCGAACACTCGCGCATCACAGTCCTTCAGGTTTGCCGAATCGTCACCCGATCTTTCAGGATCAAGGGGCTACTTTCAGTCACCTAAGGCCAATTGGACGCATGGGATACACTCAGAAAGCTAGTATATCCTGGAGAAGCACTCGAGATTGCCACGCAATGCTTGGCACCAGATTTATGTTCACGAGTGATAATGCAGGAATCCAAGCTTTGCTGAGGCTCCGAGTAAGGCACTGTACACAACGCAGGGAACAAGAATCCAAGGCACCACAGCTGGTAGTTCACTAACCGGAAATGAGCTCTCCATCTCAGACGCGATCGGAGCGGCACGTTCTGAACGCACGATAACACACCCAAGATGCCGGAAAATACATACCCGAAGCTTCGGCAATGGAAGAAATGCTAGGAGTGAGTCTAAGAACGAGATCAAGTGATAAGATGCCTGATGCTAGTGGAGCACATACTGAATGGTGGTAAAATATATATCTTAGAGCGGACGAGCGAGTGAATGTCTTGAGGAATACCGAGGAGATCATCAAAGAGCCCTGAACGAAGAACTGTCCTTCATCTACTTTGGTCATAAATTTTGATTAACGTCTACTATCGGAAAGGTGCTGAACATTGTTGAGCTCACCAAAGGGCAGTTATGAGCAATTCTATCAGATAAATCATCTTACCAATATCAGAGTTCCAGACTTTTTTTGAGAATAGATCACATCTGTGGAGTACATCTCACCTGGCTATGCGTAAAACTCACTACCCGCTTACTCCACTTGTCCCACCTGTTATTAAGATTCTCCGCCACTTTCTCATTGACGTCCAGCGTTCCATTAAACGCTATTGGCACATCTGCGGGCATGGCAAACATCTTCCCCGAGCGATGGCGAATTAAATTTGATTAGCAACTAATCGTCAAGTGGTTAGCATCACCTGCAAGTCTGATGTTCTGATTCATACCTTGGTCGTGATTTCATATTTGGACGGGACCTAAGGCGCCCACTTATGATACCCTCGATGCAACGCCTCAGACTTGAATAGGATTCAACGTACTTGAGCTCCTAAGAAATGCATATTTCGAGCGCTAGACCCTTGGGTGCTACTTGTCCTGAAAAGACTAAACGAAGAACCACAGCTATTTCGACAGTTCATTCATCCGGTAAGGCAACGAGCCCCAAAACTGTCTTCCAACCATGGTTGATGTTCGTCGCAGGGTTTAATATGCCTTATCTACACCATTCTGCCATTGGGTGTTCATCGATAGCGAGTTTGCAACAAAAGGGTAGTGGAGTTTTGTGGAAAGAGCAAGGCCGCCAGTACATACTTGCATGGAGACGAAATGGTCTTCGCGAAGCCCGAGAAGTCCGGATCCAAGTCAGTAGGGGTGACTTATCAGAAGGAATCATTTGGAGCTTGTCTTGGAGCTGTCAACTTGTCAGACAACTGTCAGAGGTCAGGTCACCTTGCTGCAAAATCATCAGATGCATTCAGCTTGACAACAAATGAGCCGTGACTGACTGTGGTAAGAGTCTTGGAATAATTGCGGACTTGAACTCGTAACAATATTACTACGTATCATCTGTCGTTCTGTACCTGTGGCGGGATTGTGTTGTCGTCAAGCCGGTCCACTACGTCTACAGGACTAACAGGAGAAGAGAGCAAACGAGCCAAAAAGCTTTTCAGGCCCAACTCAAGCTTAGGGCACGGGCTCAGACACCTGTAGTTTGACTTTGTGCGGGCGAGGGCATGATGACGGTCAAGCGCCCTCAAACTATTAGTAGCTCAACCTTATCCAAGGCCACAGCAGTTCTGAGGTCGCCACGCACGCCATCGCAAGTAAACGTGTGATGGAATATAACGAAGATAGTAGTCGTTATCAAGATGATAGAGATGGAGAATGTCGAAAACACGTACGGAGGTATCTAATGACCGCACCACCTACGTCACTTTACCACTGCTCCCGGAGCCCCAGTTCGCCAGCCTTATTGCTTCCCTAGATATAAACCATCCTACTGCCAACGTCGCGCTGTATGATTGCGACGTAGGAGAGGCTGTCAGTACGAGCCCGCCTAGACACCGCAAGTAACTCTGGTTGAACGACGATGCAGGATACTTCAAACCGCTGGCCGATAACAAGACCCCAGTGGCTTGTGGAGGATTTCTCTGTGGTAGTTATTCCTATATGTACCTTTCAAAATAGGAAAAGGACATGTTCCGTGGAATTCTGGATCATAAGCAGTGCTTGATAATTTGGGAAGGATTGGATGACTTCATGAGCGATCATGCAATGCATCAACCTCGATATAAAACAGATTACATGTGGACTCTAGAGCAACCCCTTGAACTAGGTAAAGCATACAGTACATTACATAATTATGAGGGCTAAGTTACCAGCGTCTATTAGGTAAATAATACTTCTCGAACTGAAATAATCTGCTATGAAGTATAAGAGTTATGTACGGTCCACCCAATCGCAGTTTAGAAATGAAGGGCCAGCCGCCGGCCGGGCATGCATACGAGGGCTTTGGGTCCATGGATAATCACCATACTGACGTATAACATCACGAGGGCTGAATAATGGAGATAATGCGACGAGGACGGCGCGGGGTGCAGCAGATGGCAAGCCAAAAGTTGCCCCAACAACCATAATCATATTCTTCTTGTGCAGGCTGTGACCGAAGACGCTGTGGCCCCTGCGGCGTTGGCCGCAGATGCATTGCAGAAGATGGCTGAGCTGCCGCTGAGGATGACTGCGCAACATGAGCATGGGTGTTCCCGTTTTCTTCCTCTGCATTCTGACTCTGATCTTGCGGCACAACAGGACGGGGCGCCATCCGGTACAACTAGAAATTTGCTTATGTATGCAGCAGGTCGGAAAGTAGCTAATGCACTACTTACCTTTCTTGATCTTCTAGGGGAGACTGTGGCAAGCCGTGGTTGCAGAGGAATGGGCTGCTCTGCTGGCGGACCGTGCCGAGAAGGGATGAAGACATCCCACAAGCGCCGTGCCGATAAAGGGCGGGGGGAGACTGTGTCTGGCCGTGGTCTCGCGAGCCGCGGAAAGACACTGCGCCTGAGGCGTGGTTGCAGAGGAGTGGGCTGCTCTGCTGGGGGACCGTGCCGAGAAGGGATGAAGACATTCCACAAGCGCCGTGGCGACAAAGGGTGTTGCCGCGGGGAAGGAAGACGGGGGGAGACTGTGTCAGGCTGTGGTGCTGCAACCCGCGGTGCTTGCAGAGGTGTGGACTGCTCTGCTGGCGGACCGTGCCGAGAAGGAATGAAGACATTCCACAGGCGCCGTGCCGATAAAGGGTGGGGGCGCGGGGAAGGAAGACAGGAGTCATATGTTGCCAAAGGACGAGATGACTCGGAAGTCTACAAATACTTGTGGTCGGTACGAGCGTCAACGCATCACAAATACAAGTCGTACCGGAAAAAAGTCGCGCCCTTCCGCTGTACCATGATCCCCTGATCGTAGAAGTTTTGTCGTATCAACCTGTGGTGATCCTGTGAGTAATTATAGGCACACAATTGTGAGAGTACTGACTTCGAGGCGAGATAATGGTGGGGACTGTGGTTGAATTTCCTGCTGTGTAGCTTGTTACATGGAAATATGGTGATGGAAGCACATACTGCAAGCTGGGGAGCGATGTCTTTTATCATCCACAGAGTGATTTTCATGTCGATTCCACTATATGCCAGGTACCGCCCATCTGGCGAGAATGACACACACCGAAGGTTTTTGCCATCTGCCTGGCGAAACGGCTGACCGAGTGACTTGCGTGACGCCGTGTCCCATAGTTGTGCAGCACCGTACAGGCCCACACATGCGAGTACATTGTACTTGGGTGAAAGTGCGATGGACCACAGCGACTTGGAATCCGAGTCGTCGTGCTCCGAGTCGAAGCGATGAAGTAGTGTGCCTGAGATGTCGAAAACACGTGCGAAATTGTCCGAGGCACAATACAGTCCATCCAACGACCACACAACCGATTTCACGCCGTGACCCAGGTTTTTAATGACGATACGGTTGAGAAGTTCGCCTGTTTCACTGTTCCAGATGCAAATCATGTCACTACTACTTCCACCTGATGCAATTCTTTCGCCCGATGGCGAATATGCAAGGCTATGCACCCAGCCCTGGTTTGTCTTCATGGGGCCCACCTCGACCTCTCCACTTTCTGCTTTTCGAATGAGGATTGTTCCATCGTAGGACCCACTGGCAAGATGGCCTCCAGTGGGAGACCATGCGAGCGATCGCACCCCCATGCTATGACTTTTACAAACGCCTTCCATCATCTTTCCCTCCGTGTCCCATCGCTGAACGTGTCCGTTGTCCCTCCCGCACGCAATCGTCTTCCCATCCGGAGAAAGCGCTAAGGCATATATGGCTCCCCCTTCGCCTTTCCATGGTTCTCCCACAAGAAGGCCGGTATCGCAGTCCCACTTGCGCATTGTACCGTCCGCAGAACCACTGACGATGTGGACATTGTCGTGCAAGAAGACGAAACTCCAAACCAGGTCTTCGTGGCCCTCAAATTTGTGCTTCGGAGTGGGTGAAACTTTGTCAGGTATCGGTTGTGTAGAGGATTCAGGCATACATATATCGTTACGGTCAGATGTCCTGTGAATTGGTATGGCTCTCAGAGACTTTGTTGTGGTCACGTATAGATGGGACATGCTTGTCCATCACTCACCAGTTGATGTTCAGTCTGTCGCTTGGTCACGGACAGGCAAGGTTGGTGAGCTTTTATGTGGGCTTGGATTCCATGAGGCGGCGCCAATCGTTGTTCATACAACATTTCTGCGGGCTCGATGTTTGTAGACCATGTTGCCTACTGCGGGTTTGTATTTATTTCTACCTCAACATCTGCGACCCACATCACCAAACACGTGTAAGGTATGTAATATCCAAGCAAGTTATTGGAGCCAAATTGACCTCGAGTTCGCCGATAAAGCGCCGGGTCGGGCTGCGCGGGCATGTGGCACCTGCTTGGCTATCGTAATATGTGCCGTCTGCAACCCAAGTTGTCCCTCCTACGCCTAGACATCTCTTCGGGCATAGTCCACGTGCCTTCAACGAATAAAGACCATCCTTGTCATTCAGATCCCCGCCTGGCAACTTGTTCATGGTATTATTACGGTGAGGAACAGGCGTGATGCCCCTTCGTTATTCTCGGAAATAACAATGTAGGAGGATCCACGCAGCGACGAGGTTGGACAGTGCGGAGTTTACTGACATATCGCCCACGGAGGATCCCCTACATGGTCAGCAGCTTCTAACGCTCATAGACACAGCCAGACCTCAGACGCCGTGCCGCACACAACTCACTGCAATAGGCGAAACCGGACAACCAGATTAGAACACGATTCGTAGGTCATTTGTGCTGTCTATCAGGGCTAATGTTCAGGGAGAAGTTGTGTGCTCTTGCACACTCGCTGTGAGCTCTCCACGCACCGTGACCAACCTCATTTTGGCTTGTGGTGCGTGCGTGAGGTTACAAGCGTTCTGCTTTTGCCCGTGTAGTAGAAAATGATGCCCCCCGAATGTGCTAATCTGTATATCGGATGCAATGAATTATTACCTACGACTGGTCATCATTTGAGCGGAGTCTTGCGTACAACTTGGGACATTATGAAGAGTCTACTGCAGGCAGGAAAATAGATCTATGACATCAAGCTGAACAGTGGTGACTATGCACGAGGGCGGTGTGGAATACAACAGACGGCATGCCAAAAATTGCTCCTACAACCATAGTCATATTCTTCCTGTCGTGCTGCAGGCTGTGTCTAAAGGTGCTGTGGTGCCTGCGGAGTCGAGCACGGCGTTGCTGCAGATGACGGCTCGCAGTGAACGCTGGTGCCATTCTCTTCCTCCGCCCTTTTATCTTCCGGAGGACACGACGAGGCGCCATCCAGTAGAACTATAGTTCTGGTTATGCATTTGGTAGGACAAAAGACAGCGAATGCACCTCTCACCTTTTTTGGTCGTGCGGCGAGCAATATGGTGGGCTATGGTCCTGTGTGGCGCGCAAAGAACCTATGCTTGATGTGTAGTTGCAGGGGAATGGTGGACCGTGTCGAGAGGGGATGACGACACTCTACAGGCGCCGTGGTAACAAAGGGTTTGGGCGCTGGGAAGGACAAGAAGGGCCAGACGATGCCGGGGGGCGAGATGGCTCGGAAGACTACCAGTACCTATCGTCAGTACGAATGCCCTTGCGCATGACAAGACACCAGTTTTACCCAAAAAATCGTCGTATATGTTATCACGCTCATCCTCTGTGATTCCATCACCCTCCAATCGTGCGAGAACATTTGTAGCATCAACCTGTGACGATCCTGTGAGCAGGTAGGCATTAAGGCAAGAAGATGACGGGGACTGGGGTCAAGTTTCCTGCTGTTCAATCTGCGACTTTGAAGAATATCCATGGAAGCACGTACAAGAAGCTCGGGTGCTATGCCCTTGACTCGCCACAGCGTGATTTTGGAACCGTTGCCACCAAGTAGCTGATGGACTCTGAGTCCCATGTAGCGTCTTCGGGGGTGAAAGTGCGATGGAATACATGTATTTGTCATGCTCAAAGCGATGGAGAAGGCCAGGAGAGCGACCGCACCGGATCGCGACCCATCCAAATGTCTTCGATCATGTATCGTCCGTGTACCACCTCTGCACACTTCCATCATCCCTCCCGCAAGCTATAATTTTCCCGTCCGGTGAAAATGCCACTTATATTCTTGTGCCCTTCCCTTCCCATCATGCCATGCCAGGCGTGGCTACTCACAACGTGGACATTGTCGAGCAAGAAGATGGTTGCCAAACTTGCGGCCTTCAAATTGATGCTTTAGAATTGGTGGAGCTTCGTCGGGTGTCGGCTTGTAGGGAGACAGAAGACATTGATCGTTACAGTAAGGTTGTCGGGTGATATTAACCCAATCCGTTATCAACTAAGGAGAAGTAGTTCACCGTCCCGGAGTTGGTTTGTTGGTCTGTTGCTTGGTGGTAAGCAGGCAAACTCTTTTCGGCGCTAATTGCTGTTGATGCATTGATGTGTGTACGCCGTACAGCATTTGGCAAACTGTTGGTTTCGTTGTTCATCAGGACGGTGCGGAAGAATCCATGCAGCGGTAAGTATCATACATATGTAACTAGCAGAGACTCGCAGGCATTCCCGTGCGTCCAACCAACGTGCATGAATCACAACAACAGATAATGAGATTTGTAACACTACGTGGATTCAATAACTTCAAAGTAGATAATATAATACAGGGACGTGGTGAGACTGTTTAGTTTCTGTAAGTGAGTCACGATGGAGCAGGATTTGTTAGTTTGTTTCCATTGGGATGTGGACAAGCCACTGACTGTCGTAGCGCTTCAAGAAGCTCGAAACCATAGAGGTGGGACTTCCTTTCGCAGGAGTTCCTTCAAAGCTATATATTTCTCCTCCGGCGGCCTGCTTGTCGGCAAACCTTGGTACGGATCGTTCGAGGCGAAGGCGATGCACCAGGAAAACTTTCCCTGTAGGGTCTTGACTCGACGAAGTTTCGTGTCACAGTAGACTCCCGTTTGCCACCTGACATTTCTCGACGCCTCTAGCATGATGTCAAGCGCGTCTCGTTGTGTCTTGGGAGCCTCAAGACCCAATTCAACCCCTCGCTGTAACAACCAGTCCTCTCGCAGCAGATACCCACAATACTTCGTCATGATGAGATGCTTGGAATGAGATCATTAGCATATAGAACCGATTCCGACACACGAACATGCACTTACATGGGGTTCGCGAAGATCTACAGTAAGAGTATGTTCAATGGTTGGCACTTCTTTATATCTCATGTCATGTGACCACAAACCCACAGGGCAAGAACATCCCATTGTCTCGTTTTTATCCGACAATTTAATCACTTTGGTCACTGGTGGGATCTAGAACTGATAGCCACGTCATGATGCACGCGAAATGTGGATAGGATCAAACTCCTGTTTTTGTCTTTCGTCGCTGGAAGTGCTAAACAATAGCATCATCATCAAGGCCACAAGTTAAACGCAATGCCTTTGTCCTCCACAACAAAGGCGGGGACTATATATATATATGACATTGACTGACATCGTTCGAAATACCACCTACGCATTAGTTCGGCATGCCTTCCTGGATTCTCCCCGGACGCAAGAACGATCCAGTGATCCGATACAAGGCTATCCTGGAGAAATCATTCGCATACTCTTACTCGTTCAACCCTCGGAACCTGGAATACCATTGGTATCCGTTATGGGGTCAAACCCTGTCTGACCTTGTCGCAGATATTCCAAACCTGATGGTCGCATCACAATACCCTGCGTGGTTTGTCCCACATGATGATCAGGAGGATCAAAATGATGGAAGTGATAACTCGGATGATCGTGATCATGTTGACCATGGTGATGATGAAGAACCCGGTGAAGTGATTCCGCGGGATGACAAGGAGGATAAAAATGTTGTCGATGATGAACTCGAGGGGGTGATTCCGCAGGATGATCGGGAGAATGCAAGTGATGACGATGACGAACCTGAAGAGGTGATTTCTGAGGAGGGAGAGACACAGATTCCAAACGCAAGCGGTCTTCCTGGAGACAACGAAGAGGTGGAAGACAATGAAGAAGGGGAGCTTGACCTTGAAGAGGAAAATCTCGAGCTCTCTTTCGCCTTGACTGTCCCAGAAAAAAAAGCCAGGAGCGTACTTGTCGATTTTGCCATTATCCATGTCAGCGGAGAGCCTCATTCACATCAACCGGACCATTATGGGGGATGGAAAATCACAGAAGCAAATGCTGGCCTTTTCCTGGAAGTAAAGAGGTCTGTGAGCAGGAGTCTGGAGCCGGGTGAGGAGTTCGACAAGGAACTTGATGCGATCATTGGAGAAGCTCGTGATGAACTAATTAATCAAGCGGCACATCTCTTTATCCAAAATAAAAACCAGGATTCTGTCCTGGCCATTGCGGCTTCAGGTATTTGTTCCACGCATGTCTGTGTTACATACCTGACCTGGGCCGTCGTCTCACAGGTCAATACTGGTGCAACACAAAAATTAGTCGTGCCCACCATGAGGTCGAGGATCAAATGCATCGTCTCTCAGCGAAGGATCCTACCTACCAGCAGACTTCTGGACAAAAACCTGGGCCCAAGCTCAAGTGGAGCAACTTGATTCGCCTCGATATTACGCGGTCTAATGATCGCTTGCATACTGTTTACAAGAATCTAATGGGAATGGGAGTATCGAAAACGCCGGTGGATGTGTGAAGATGTACGACGTGTTGTTCTATACTTTGGAGGTAATTTAACGGTAATGATTCTTGAAATCGTGTTTTAAGAGTCTTCGTATGACTTTAAAAACATGTCAACTCGTTGTAAACTGGTAAAGATACAAGGTAGTACGTAGTGTATTTTACCAGTTGGATTATGTCAGCATCGTGTCTGTACAGTAAACGATTCGATTTCCAACAATGATAAGGTGCGGGGAACGCCGGGGATTGCTACCATACCAGATCACGTGCAAGTGAGTACTTTAAATGAGGTGACTAAGGATGCATGAACAACATATTCAACTTCACCTGTGTCTCGTTTTTGTCCGAGAGTTAATCTGTTTTGTGGGATCTAGAGCTAATCACCATGTCATGATTCACGTGAGCAGGATCAAATTCTTGTTTTTGTTCGTCGCTGGAAGTGCTGAGTAATAACATCATCGTCATTGGTCTGTACAAGTTAAATGCGACGCCCCTGTCCTCCGGTCCTGCTCCAACTGCTTGATCAAGGCATGACACACCCGGTACGATTCTACATGAGGAGACAGCTCCTGTCAATGAGTGAGCAGATAAGTCGAAGAGAACATTTAAGTAGAAGCAGCAAACAACTTACCACGCTCGCACAATCTACGTTGTTGATATTGCTGAGATCGAATGGTCCTTGGGGGGGGGAGCGTATCCATGTGGTAACCCTGACGTGAAGCGGGCGGAGCCATGTGTGCCTCGAAGACAAGAACTCCTCAGCTAACGGTACACGGTCTTGACGCAACATCCTCGCGACCCCCAAATCAGCTTTGGGCGGGGCGTCTTGCTTCTTCTATGATATCAATGAGGGTGAACGCAATAATGTCTGTGTGACCATCTGCGAACTCCTGCATCTTGTGTATGACTTCACCACTGGTTGAGAAAATGCTACTTCTGTGATCCACAAGGGATGATCAGCGAGATCCCTGCCATCGATCTCCAATTGCAGATCAGGTATACCCAAGCTAGACGCATCATCAGCCTGCTGCACGACATCAGTGTTGAGGTGCACAGTGATGAACACGCCGGACTCCTCGTTGTGACTCAGGCATTGAGCTCAAGGCGGCGAGGATAGAATCCCGCATCGGTACCAAAAGAGACTCGCGAAGTGGAGAAGGCAGGGTGACTAGAAATCATTTGAGGTTGGGGGGGTATGGGAATCTGGCAGAAAGTGCATTGTGAGTGCCAAATTGGAAAGTGAGGGGAGAATGTCAGAACTTCTTTTCATCGTCCACGATAGCATTCGTCACATAATCGCAATCATCCTGCCCGACGGGGTAGAACCTCTGCGACACTAGCTGAGTGAGCTTGACAACGATTTATCATGAAAATTAACACTTGTATTTCAGGACGGTCAGCCTCCAAGTCGTTCCCTCTGATGATAAGTAGCGATGATTTGCTTGCGTAAATCTACAAGGTGTCAGCAACTTAAATAATATAATACTAATAACGGACCATCTCGATTTGGTTCTTTTTTGTCAGGACTCAGAATCATTCTTTGCTTTGATGGCTGGTCCAGTTAGCAGTGCATTTGATGGGATGTAGCAGGATGAGAATACCATGTGTGACTGAAGAAACCACTGGACTGCGGCTGTGAAAGAAGTTATCAGTGCCAAACTGAACTCTCTGCGCCGACATGCGGCAGCCGCCTAGGTGCCACCATTTATTGTCCTAGATCAGAATCAGCAGTGTCTTTCAAACTTACATGAATCTCGTCACTCAATCAGTTCCTGTCTATCGATCGAAGTGCCGGTCCTTATCAAGGCCACAATCAACGAAGTGATACTTCCCCAGGCTAAGCTCTCCTCCATCGTGACGGTGGACCTAGGTCGTTTTCCAACCCAACGGGAACACACGAGGACGAACCTAACAACTCCGCCGTTTGTCAGCATCTGCGGTTGACCAATCGTGATAGTATTAGAAAGCTCTACGATAATCTTCAAAGAATACCAGTAGTGTTTCGGCAGAGGATTTATCATATTCGTGCATGGTATACTCGTACCCAAGGGCAAGAACCTACGTGCGGCGTAAGACACAATGTAGCAAGGACAAGATAAAGAAACAAGGAGAAGAGAAGAGAAGAGAGTGAGCAGACACGATCAAAAGAAAAAGACAAAAGAAAACACTGCAGGACCAGCCAGAGAGAATCAGACGAGACGGCGCAATGACCAAAATAAAGTTAATGACAGGAGGACGCCGTGATCAATCCACGAATGCCGAGAGTCCAAGATGACGTGCTGGGATATAATGCACAAATAGCGCAAAGGAAAAGGCAAATTACAAACTTCTTTTTCTAGTCGTCAGTCCACAACCACTAGTAACAAAGGACCACTCACTTTTGAAAGAGGAAATGAAAAGCACATGCATAACGATCCTATGATCACGATGCAAAAATCTCAGTCAAAGTCCGTCGTCTCTCTCGTCTTTGCGAAGGTAGAGTGACGGTACGCGACTGAGACCCCCCGCTATCGCCTTCCCTTTCATCACGAATGCTGTCCAAGGATACACGAGCTACACGAGTTGTACGCACACCAATCGTCCGCCGACGAGTATCTCGCTCCGTTTCTGAACCAGATAATGGAGTGCGCACTTGAGCAGGCGAAGGAGCTGGGGACGCGCGTATGTCTTCTTCAACAGCAGGGGAAGTCGAGCTGACCACCCTGCGCGCCTCATCTCGTGTGTGCTGCTGTTGCAACGCAGACAGTGACACTTCAGACGGACGCGAGAAAGTCACAGATGTTCGAGCAGACTCCTGCGAATCGGTACGGGATAAGGGAAATGTCGAATTTTCCGGGGAGTTGGATACCGTGTGGGTAGTTACAGCGGTGGTCGGATTGGCGGATGGCAGGGGAAAAGGCGTCGTTAGTCCCCTGATGGTGTTGGATGGTCTCCGACGGTTGCTTTTATCTAGCAGACTGCTAACTGACTTGCGTAGAAGGGATTCAGAAGGTAAGGTAGGAAGAGGAGGGGGGATGGCGAGAGATGGAATTGGTCTGTGACGGTTCGCAGGAACATTCCGGGGGGCAGGGGTCGGCGAAGGCTCATATTCCAGGGAGAGGTCAATGGCATCGGATGAGGCGTTATGAGTAGTGAAGGCATGTGATGTCATTTGCTGCTGCTCGCGGTGTTCTCGTGGGGTGAAGAGCCTACGAGTGGCAGAAAGTGGTGGTGGAGGTAGGGCATTTCGTGACGAGGAATGTTGATCTGGCTCGAGATCTCGATCTCGTGACGACGATGGCGGACGCGCGAGAACTCCTTCGGTGCGGCTAGATAACCTTCTAGACAAATCAACACTGGATACGGGAGGCTCCCAGCTCCGTCGTGACTCCACGCTCCTCCGTCCATCCTGACTTCTTCTACTGCTGCTGCTCCGGTCCACTTCGGGCGTTCTGCGGGAAATTCCTTCATCATCAAAGCTGACAGAAGTTCTCGAGCGCGGTTGTCCTGGATCATTCAAAGCGCCAGCGGAAGCCTCCTTCACAACTTTCCCAACTCCAAGCAGGAAGCCCGTGAGCGTACGGACGACTTCATCGCTCACACGCAAGCTCTCGCGGTACTCCCCTCCGACCCTCCTCCAGATCTCACTCTCAGGCATCTCGCCCTGTGTCTCATCGTCCACTTCGGAATCAATCTGCTGTCCCAAGGCTCGATTCGTACCCGCTCTCAGCAACGCATTCAACTTCTCGGATGCAAGGACAATTGTCTCTGCACTGCGGAACAAATCTGGCACAGATGCAGACTGATTCGGCAGACGGGATAAAATATTCTCGAACATCGTCAAAGACTCAAGCATGAGCCTAGTATGCTCCGAACTCTGTGGCTGATGACTGTGGAGGCTAGAAGTCGACCCATTTCCGAGAGGCGTCATTGTGGTATGCCGTCGGATGAGTGCGGTGCTACGTGACCTTTCTGGTGGAGTAGGTGCAGCTGGGGTTTGCTGAAGAGGAAGTGGACGGTTCTTGGGCGATTCTCTCGGAGGTTTTCCGTCCTGGTCGATGCTCAAGACCTGCCGTTTGGAGCGGAGTGAGAATGTCATTCCCTTTGCAGTACTTCCATCCTCCCCATGATAGAACTCCGCCATTGATGTCGCTGGCCGCGAGGAAAGAGTGCGCCCTCCTCTTGAATCTCGTTCCGCCAACAGTATAGGTGGCGCTCTGCTCGGATCCGACGACAGATGTGGCCTAGGAGGGGGACCTGCACCTTCACTGTGCCGCGTGCTTGAACCGCCTGCCCGACTCCGGTCATCCGCCATTCCATCCTCGTCTTCCCACTCGATTGTTCGGTTACCGCGAGGGCCGGTCGTCTTTGTGCGGCGTAAGGACACTTGTGGGTCGTTGGCCCGCCCAAAGAGGCCATCATTGGTCCGGTTCCCATTGCGCATACCAATGCCAGCAGCACGGAGGCCTTCGCCAACCAAACGCCCACCAGCACCAAGGGAACTTTCAGCGCTGCCCCCGCGTTGTGTTTGCCTGCGTCCGGAATCTGGATGGCTAGAAATATCCTCTGACATCCAGCGCGTTTGATGACGGCGGGTTAGATCGCGAACGGTCGATGAACGGTTGGTACGAGCACCACGAGGCGAATACTGCGGGTTGGCATTGGAAGTGTAGCTATCCCGATGCGAGTCATGATGAGGCGTCATTGGCTCGACCGAAATCTGCGAAAGGGTCAATGCACAGACAAGGGATAATGGAAATGGATCTTACCCTGCTTTCCGAACGTGTATGTCGTTCTTGGTCATCTCTGAATTCTCTGGGAAGCGGTTGCCGCGAACGTCTGTTACCATTACCAGTTGGACTTCGTCTTGACGACGCAACAGCAGCTAGCGCGGCGCTCGTCACATCGTGGGAAGCATTATCTGATAGTGCACCAGTCATTGACACCCGCTTTTGAGGACCATGCGAGGGCCCGGGAGAGGGGTCTCGGTCTTTCACTGGAGAAGAGGGTACAGATGGGCGGCGCTCTCTTGTACGCCGGGCTGAGATTGAGGCAGGCGTTGATGAACGTTCTGGAGATGAAGAACCATACGAGCGAGAGTTGGAATGCGAATTAGAGTATGAGGGCGTTGGAGCGCGCTGACTTTCACGTTCTGTCTCAGAGCCAGAGGCGCCATCATACTGTCTTGTCATATGGGTAGAATGTGAGTGAGAGTGGGAGGAAACTGAGGAAGATGCAGATGAGGATGCATGGATGGGGGGAAGTGGAGATCGAGAGGCACGGGAATTAAGCTTGTTCATAACCTATGTAGGATGCAAAGGCAACAATGTCAGATAGCATATATCCATGTGTACATCGGGGAAAATGATCAGAGGAAGAAATAAAGTTAGACGCATACACCGCATAGTGATAAGTCACAATAATATACGACACGTGCAAGTTTGGAAAGGACACGGATTGAGGCACCAATCAATGTGGGCGCAAAGCAAGCAAAGGACCACGTACCATACGGTTCCGCTCAGCGAGGCTTTTAGCTCGTTGCAAGACCACGAGGTTCTCGTTCGGAGTGTTCGTTGCATGGCTGCGGTCGAGCCGAGCGGTGTCATCTTCTTCGTTCGAATTGTCGTTTTCATCGTCGTCATCGTCGTCAATAGTTCTAGAAGTTTTGGAGGGTGTGCTGGGTGTGTCATAGTTCCAGTTGGGCATAACCGGGCTGGCATAAGAAGCAGGTCGCTGGCGCAAGCTGCCGGCGGATGCACTCTTGTTGTCGCCGGTTGAACCGCTGCCTGTTGAATTCGTGGCTGGTGGTGAAGGAAGGCCAGATGAGCTGGATGTGGCGCCTGGACTTTCTGGAGGCTCAGGAAGATCAGGAAGATTGTGATCCTCCTTGGGTGGTAGTGATCCCAGGAAGATTGCAGACAAAGGACGCCTCGAAGATGAAGAAATGAATGGGCGCGGCGTCATTACAGCCCGGGCGGCTAACCATGCACCACAAAGAGAGGAATATAAGAATTGGTCGTCCTCGCAGCGAGCGAAAAGTGGAGATTGGGCGTGCTCGACGCCGAGGGAAGCGGCGAGAAAACAACAAAGCAGATGGTCGAAGGGTAACAATCGTGGGAACTTCAATGCTCTATGTATTCGTTCCGAAGTCCGAAAAGGGTCCTTTCCAACTTAAACTAGCCTCGAGTCACAGGAGATGAATCATTTGGTCTTTGACGCTAATCCTGATCCCCAGAAAGGCGGAATGCCACCTTTTTGAAGATCAGGATGTCGTTATACCCATTACTACGCTAAAGTTCTGCCCCAGAAAGTATCGTCGGCCATGGCTACGCTCCGCTTCAACTCTTACAGCAACGAATTCAAAGGCCTCCATGGAAGGAACTGCAAATCCATCAGGGGAGAACGCTTTAGGGAAAGCCTTGCGAGTTAGTACGTCACCTATGGGACGCCCTTCCTTTTACTGTAATATTACCTTCACCTTCTCAAAGGTTATGATGTACTGCTAGTCACAACCCCCCTCTGCCCTCTTGTGGTGCTAAAAACAACGTCACACCCTTAACGACAATGTCAAGAACATATCATGATGTTGCTGATGGAGCAGGGTGCAACGCATCTTCCATGCTAGGGGAGGTAAGACGACGTTGACCTGTCCAATTAAGTTTTGCTTTGCATGATGAGCGACAAACCTCTAACGCTCTTGGATATCATTTTTGCGCCACCGGATTCCGCGCAATTCGCACCTTTATTGGTGTGCTGCACTGCTGTGGGGTTTCGTACACTGACGAAGCCCTGCACCTTGTCCCTGCAATGCATTTTGCTCCATTGAAGGGGGTTAGTGAAATAAGTTATGATGCTGTTGTGGGGTGATACGACCGGTGTCTTACGAAGTGCTCGAAGAATCGAATCACCAAACAGATGAAGTTCTGAACACGTAACAGTGGCTTTGAATGCAGGGGTAAAGTGAGTGAATAAAACTGCCGGAACACAGTGACGTTTACCACCACACGAATGTGACTAGGGGGAAATGGTACATACCAGACCAGCTAGATACAAACATATTGTATTATTTACGACTTCTGGAGGCAACGCGTTTGCTTTTTCCTGGCCGTTTGCTACCTCCTGCAGCTCGTCCCCCCTTCGACCCATGTCCGCCTCTTTTTCCCGGTACAGAATCGAAGTTGTCCGTAGAGGACTTGGTATTTTGTTTTGACCTTCGACCTTGCCCACCAAAGCCGAATTTTTGGTCGCGCGAATTACGCGCCATCTTTCCACCCGGACCTTTGGCACGCTTAGCAGGTCTGTCAGCAATGGCATCTTCAACCGCAATGTCAAATGCATCGCCATCTGCGCCATCCGCCTCAGCATTTTCCAGTGCGCCTTTGCGTTCTAAGGGGAGGTATTAGCGAGTTGATCGCTGCGACAGAAATCCAATCTTACTTCTTTTAAGTCCCTTGAGCCGCTCCTCCATATCCTTCTTACTACGTTCTCTCTCCTTGAGCTTCTCCACCTGCACCTGCTTGCCAAACTTCTTCCCCTCCCTCTCTCTTCTTTTTTCTTCAGACTTCTTGAATCCAGCACGTTCATCGAGTAACCGCGAGCGGAGACGTTCCATGTGCGAATCTGACTTGACCATCTCTGCAAAATAGTCTGAAGGGCGCGTAAACGGTAGAGAATGGGAGGCAGCAAGCGTGCGAGCAGTATTCGCAGCATGTAGTGCTTGCTTGTAGCTAGATGCAAAATAAACATTGATCTACGAAACGGGGTGAAATGTGGACTAAGATACTCACAATGCAAGTTCACGATTGAGGTCGTCATCTACATCGACCTCTATTGCTTGAGGACATGATATTACTAGAGTCTCTGTCCATGGTAATGATGGGTCAAGTTGAATTGTTTCCCTTATGCGACGAAGAGCAACCTGCGCTCGAAAATCATCGTTATAAGTCACTCGCTTCGCGAAGAGACACCCTACCTCGTTGTCAATTTCGACTTTTTGCTTTAGGACAATATCCTCGTCAATAGGGACATCTTCGAGGTCGTCCAGTGGGACCTCGGACTCGACGTCTTCATAATCTTCACTTGATGATTCTGCCACTGGAGTTGGGGACCTGGCTTCGACAGGTTTCTCCCTAATTTGCTCTACCAAGACTTCTGTTGATTTCCGTTTCTTCGCAGTTGCACCTCCTTTGATACGTTTGGCGTCCGTCGACATGGCTGGAGGGGTTGGTGAAGACTATCAATCAAAGTACACTGAGGCTAAAAATCTGAGGAAAACACCCTTCACTTGAGTAAATTTCCTAATCTGGTAGTAATCCGGCTCGAAATCTTTTCTCTTCAAACCTTCTGCTCAAACGCTCGATACAATCCATCAGCTCAACGTATTGCTGGGATATTGAAAATGGTCGGACATGCATAGGCTTGGAACTTTCTGGATGCTGATTACTCCATTTTAGAGGCCAATTCTATTGCAAGGCAAAATCAAAATCGACCTATACCTTCCGCCGTGAACTAACCGTTGTCCGTCTGACAGGTCACGAACGATCGCTCACTCAAATCAAGTTCAACGCAGAAGGAGACCTGCTGTTTTCATGTTCAAAAGACCACATCATCAACGTCTGGTTCTCACATAACGGTGAACGCTTAGGTACATATGAGGGTCACAACGGCACAGTATGGACGATCGACGTTGATTGTATGTCCCCTTGATTTTTTTACGCCATGCTACTGCTAATCTTGGCCGACGTTGGTAGCACAATCAAGATTCCTTGTCTCAGGATCCGCCGACAATGAGCTACGCCTATGGAACGTATCTGACGGCAAATGCTTATACGTTTGGGAGTTCCCGACGGCTGTGAAGCGTGTCGCATTTAGTGACGATGACGAACGAGTCGTATGCATTACTGAGCAACGTATGGGTTATCAAGGTGCCATACGAGTATTCAACCTGAACCGTGATGGAGACGGAACGAATCGTGCGTAGCTGGAAGTATCATTCTCGATCCTTCCTGACGCTTGACTACCCTGTAGAGTCGGAGGAACCGGAACACATGTTCCATCCCATAGGGTCTAAGGCAACTGTTTGCGCATTCACATACACGCCAAACCTAGTTTTAACTGGCCACGAATCCGGAAAAGTCGCTCTATTCGATGTCGTCAGTGGGTCAGAAGTTCTGAATAACGAGCGCGCACACATGGACGTTGTCACCGATTTGCAATTGTCCCCTGATCGCAGCTACTTCGTCACAAGTAGCAAAGACAAGACTGCTCGGGTGAGTTCCCAGCTTTCGCCGACACATGCACTTAGTTCACACTGGTCTAGATACATGACACAAAAACTCTCCGAGTGCTGAAAACTTTCACAACAGAGACACCTTTGAACAGTGCAGCATTAGCACTCAACAAACCATATGTGAGTGGATTATTTACGTATCTTGGATATTGCTCATATGGTGAACCACATTTACAGGTGCTAGTGGGTGGTGGCCAGGAAGCGATGCAAGTCACGACAACGTCGCTGCGGCAAGGCAAATTTGAGACTCGTTTCTGGCATAAGGTCTTTGAGGAGGAGGTTGGCCGAGTAAAGGGCCATTTCGGTCCCATCAACACGTACGTTTCCCTGTTAACCTATTTTATGCGATGGCTCATGACTGGACCAATAGGATTGCCGTCCATCCGTCTGGAACGAGCTATGCTTCTGGAGGAGAAGACGGGTTCGTACGGGTTCATCACTTCGAGGAGTCCTACTTCAGGGCAAAGCCATATGGGGATCTCGAGATCGAAGACTGAGTATACATTTTGCTATTCATACACTGTCGCAACAATTGTGCGTTTTTAGTACTATGTATCACTGTAGAGCGAGCGAGTCCATTAACATCTAAGCACCGACATGAATGAATGCGATGCTTTGTTCTAAAGGTATACTTTCTTCGACCATCTTCAGAGCTTGGCTCAAAGCCTTCGCGGTGCTGGCACAATTCAGCACGCCCTTCGACTCCACCACCAAAGAGTGATAGAATGCTGCCGCCACCCGCCGCGACACCTCTTCGTCCACACCCCACAGAGTACCAACCACACTCCGAAATCCCGCTAGATGAAGTGCCTGGGGCAAATGCAACGGTTCATGTCCCTCCTTTGCGCCAGACCCGTGGTTGACAGATAGAAATGCGAACTCAGGCTGCCGCTCCGCTTCAGCCAATGCCTGTGATATCTCCCACATGAATATGGGCTTGTCATGCAAGGGGAAATGCGACTCGAATGGGAGATCGAAATTCGGCTCTGCTCTCAAAGCAAAGTGAATCCATGGCTGTTCGCGAATGGCACGCAAAGCGTGTTCGTAGGTTGCATCAACACCCGCGATACGTGTCATAGCGCACGTCGGCGGGAGCATAGCACGGAGCATGTCAATATCCTCCGTGTTCTCGCTGCTGGATATAGCAGCGAACGTAGACGACGTATGGATTGGAGTGGAAGGCCTCGAAGGTTTGTTGCCTTTCCGACTTTTAAGAAAAGCAGTCAAGGAAGGCACCCGGCGTGGTGCTTTGCTATTTTTGATTCTTCTGCTTTTGATGAGAGATGATAATGTCGGGGTGTACGAAGACACATATAACTGCGAGAGGTTCGGCTCCATACCTTGGTACAAGCCGGCAGCATGCAGTGGCAAGGCCGCAAACTTGCCAGTCGGGCACCACCAGATCCGCGAACCCTTTGGCGTGTGTTCCAGGAGACGGTCGACAACTCGACTGACCACCAAGTCCCACAGCTCCGAGAGTAGATCAATCAGTTGTCTCTCCCTGGAGCGAAAAGGATCGGGGTCGCCAGTACATCGTGAGATATCTTCAAAAATCCCCGCTAATCGAGTAACTTCCATCAGGGTAACATGTGGGAGGGGAACAAGAGCCGGCTGTCCCGTGGAAAATATGATAACGGCGTTGCACAAATATTGACTAGCATTAACCACAATCACTGGACCATCAATGGCCGCCTTCTGGATGTCAGCATATGACGGGTGCTTCAGGAAATGATTAAAGCCATCCAGGCGCCTGATTTGCGCGATCACCGCATCCCTTTGCTTCTGTAGCTCTCTGTGGTGCTGTGGGCTCTCTCGACTGCTCAGCCGCCTCGACCCTTGGTGGCTAAGCTGCTCAAAATCATCTGCAAGCCGAGCGCCCTGCTCGCTACAGCTCCGGAGATCATCTAGCATGCTTCGATGGAGAGCCAGCTGGGTCCAAAGCAGCAGGCGTCCTTTCTCTAGCATTTCAACTGCCAGATCAGGCTGCTTGTGGCGGATAGCCGCCGAAAATGCGTCCAGCGCCAAGTCGGCATATCTTTTTGTTAGCTGCTGTCGGAGCTCTGGAGCCTTGGTGACAGTAATGCAATGGTCAAGCATGCGCAAAGCCATCCAGTATGCGTCGACAGCAGAGGCATGCCTGAACGTCTCGGCGCTCTGCACCCAATACAGCGATGCACGGAAGGCAGGCCATATCCCTCCAGAACCCAAAGCCATGCTGAGCTCGTGGTATCCAAAAGCTTCCTTGAGATCCATGGAATGCTGCGACGTGAGATATCGAAAGAAAAGTACAGTGGATAACTCTGCATTGATGTCGAGAAGCGATGAATGTCCTGATGGACAAGCATCTTTTGCTGCGCGAAGATGCTCAAAGATAGCATCAAGCTTTTTTGGGTCGTCCCAGGGCAAAAATCGCGACCGAAGAATTCTTGCCATGGTCAGCAAAGAAGTTGGTCTTGCTGGGTGTCCCAGCGGTCGAGCGTCCAGTGCTACGGTGCAGTGAAGCAAGGCCTGGTCAAGGTCATATTCATTTCCAAGGAGCTCGAACCTGCTCAACAGCGCACAGGCCAGGCCGTTCAAGGCGATTGGCCGGTCAACGTGGGCTGTAGGGTACAGCTCAAGAGCTTCCCGATAACATGAGATACAGCGGTTGAGCTCAGAAGGGTTGTTATATTGCATGAAGTACGTCTCCAGGACAGAAGCGAGGTTAGCCAGTACGACAGGTCGTCGAGGATGGTCTTCGCGGCATAACTCCAATGCATCCTCGTAGTGGTTGAGCGCTCTTTGAAGATCTGCTAGCTCGCCTTCTTGCTCAAAATGAACACGAAGGCAGCTCGCCAGGGCCTCTATGGTAGCTGACCGACGCTGGTGACCGACGTGATGTAGCTCAAGAGCTAGAGTAAGGTTCTCGATTGCATGGTGCAAATCATCTATTTCTCCATACTGGTCAAACCGCAGGGACTGTGCCTTTCCCAGGCGATCAAGGTGCATTCCCTGATCAGGATGTCCGTCCGAATGAACGCAAGCATTTTGATAGTGATCAATTGCAAGATCAAGGTTGATAAGATCACCCTGATGTTTGAAACGTGCGAGTAGAACATCAGCAAGATTGTTGAGTGTAAGGATATGGTATGGATGCCCTGGAGAACACAGGTTGAGGGCTGCCTGATAGTGCCCTATGGCTGTCTCAAGATCAACCGCGTCTCCCTGCTGATGAAAACGTTCGAATAAGCCGCCCGCTAGCGTGCGAAGAATCTGTGTCCGATCAGGATGATATGATGGAAGCACATCAAGTGCAGCGGAAGAGTATCTGATAGATAACTCGAGGTCGCCGAGCTGATGCGACCGCTGAAAACGGGACTGAAGGGCGCTGGCGAGGTTACTAAGCGGCGCCGAACGTTCATTAGGAGGAGATAATTCGATGACAATTTGGTATTGCTTGATTGCGCGTTCTAAATCCTCTGCGTCTCCGCGATACTCGAAGCGCGAAAGGAAAGCGCTTGCGTAGTTCATAATGAGTTCCCACCTGATTGGGTGCTTGAGAGGACATAGAGCCAATGCGGCACCAAAGTTATCAATGGCAAGGTGAACGTCGTTCTGCTTGCCATACTCTTTGAAACGAATGAGAAGAGCCGTGGCGAAGTCCATAAGGGTGATTATTCGCATTGGATGCCCGATTGGGCGAAGAGCCAATGCTGCAAGATGACATTCCAAGGCGCAAGCAAGGTCAGCATGATTATCCTGCTGCTGGAAGCGTATGGCAAGGACATTCGCAAGGTCGCCTAGTAATTGACTATGGGCATCCGAGGACAGGTTCGGGGTACCGCCCAACACTCCACGGTAATGGGCGATAGCGAAATCTTGGTCTGAAGGGTCCCCTTGTAAAGCTTTTATATAAAGCTCGTTTGCTCGCTGCAAGAGCTAATGGTAACAGTTAGCAACATTATCACAAGGGATGGGTGAAGTCTTGGTACCTCATCGGTTCCCCATGATACAAAATCTCCAGACGTCGGCAGCTGGGACATGTTAGTGAACAAGCCGTCGTGATGGCAAGTGGGAGATATAGGTTTTCGTAGAACAAGGCATGTCTTCAAATGCTTCTCCCGTTAGCTTGGGCTATCGGCTATCCGCGGAATGCAATCCCAAGTGGATCGTATCATACTATATCAAATGGTAACTCTGGCGGCGACTTATGAGAGTGTTCTGGCTGTCTCTTGATGAATTACCGCATGCATGCCATAAGAGATGTCCGGACCAGTGACAGACACCTTTTCGACCGCAAAGCCTATCTGTCAGACGTCGTTCGTGAGTACTTAGGAGTCGTCTCCCCACGTCAGGGTCCAACCAATCGAAACCCATCAAACGCTGTTCTTAGCAGGGGAATTGATGTATAATGCGTTCGAGTATTTTCCGCCATCATGCATCAGCTGTCTCCTGTCAGTCGCATACATACTTGGTCTGCTGAACCCTTGATGCATTTGCAACACCACTGGCACCTACTGACACTCACTCGATGATAACGTCACCGTGACTGTGGTGGCGTCGGAGCCTACGCTAAACCTGTATGACGCTTGTAGGATCTGATATCTTAGTATCGGCTTCAAGAGTTACGAAACAGTTGCACATCGCGGCTCCGAACAGGCGGTCAAGTAAACAAGTCATAATAAAAGGTTAAACAGGAGCCGCCAAGAATAGTCGCACGTTGATTCCCGAAAGTTGCCCATGCGCGTGGATGACTGACAAGTGTGTGTGTGGAGTGGAAACTAACTTTAAGGCCATGTCGAAGGTCAAGTTTTAACCGATAGTACGAAACTTCAAGTACGATGTAAAGTTCGAGAGATTAAGCCACGAGGATTGCACCACCGGGTTCTGATGTACATGTGTCCCAGGTGGTCGCTTGTTTCTTTCGGTGATGGGCTGTTGACCCACTTCTACGACTTGCTTTGCTTGGCATGCCTGGCGGGATGTTACAAAAATAGCTTAGGTGTTGAAGCATGCAACCTGCTCGTTGGTGGATTGGTGTCTAGTGGTCAAGGTGCGTTCAAGTTTCTGTGCAATACGTCGAGTGCATTCAGTGGCTCCTCGGCGTCAGATGTTGATGGATATTAGCACCACGGGAAACGCATGTGCTCCCAAATCCATAAAAGCATTCTGACAGGGATGTCTTTGGATTTTGAAAGTTGTGGGTGGAGCTGCATCGCGTGCACGAGACAAATAAAACTTGGATATACTGACTTCAAAGTAGATTACAGGCGGAGATGACGAGAGGAAGTGCAGTTGCACCCACCTTCCAGGAAGCTCATACACGGCTCCTGGGATGCTCGTTATGGCGCCTGGTACCCGAAGGTTTCATGTAAAATGGTGAAATGTTCACGGTTCGAGCCCTCCCCTATTTTCTACCTCCGAGGCGGATGACGACTGTGTCTCCTCAGGCCTCACGATTTACCTCCAAAGTACCATGAAATCGCCCGCTCCTAGAGTCTGCCTGCAACAATTAATAGGGTTATAGGGCGACCTATTTATGTTCACCCGGTATCTAGTACTGCTGGTACTGAGCTATAACATTATTCGGTTCATACTTCTGTCGAAATCATTACTTTGGACCTTGACGTTGACCTTTGTGATGAGTCGATCTATTTCCCACTTCATTTTCTCCAAGCTGATCGGTTCTGTTACTAGTATAGAAGTGAGCTACGTACTAAGTACTTACCCCTCAATATTGGGGTCCGAACTGAAGACCCGTCCATTGTACATTCGGTTGCGAAGGCTTCTCCGTTCTGGCTCTGTGACTGCCAGATTCCCGTCTTCCAAGGCCTCGAGCCTTTCTACGGACCCGCGCACTGACATGATCTGGCGAAGCTGTGCATGGGGCACTCATTTATTCAATTTCAACTTTGAATTCCCATGTAATGCATTTAATTCATACCAGTATTTTTCTGTTTGTGCGGATGGGATAAAGTTTCCAACCGACATTCTTACGATACAGAAAAACAGGGTAGGTCATGACCCGGCAAAACGCGCTTCGAAGTGTTGTTATTACGCCCATCCCTTATGAGACTCGGTGATCCCCAAATACCATTAGGGTGCTATGTATTCAGTTCGCCGCCTCGGAATCTCCCAAGACCCTCATTTGCCTGGGTGTTCCGGATCGCGTTAGATCTGCGCTCACCTTCCGCAGTGATTATTTACTATTTCATGTTCAAATCCTGACCGCTATAGAGGATGGCGAGCACTCTTAGTCCTTGCAATTCAGGTTTTTGATCGAACAATTCGCTCTGAACGTGTCACTACACGTCAATCAATGACATTCATTTGTGGCGACCCCCTGCTGCAGAATGTTCAAAGGTCATTTAGGTTAGGTGGTCACTTCATAAAGAAACCCTCGACCACATTTATCTCATCATGTCTATCTCTATCACGTCTATCCCGCTTCCAGGCACTTACAGGCTCGGGTGGAAGCAACCTCCGTGACACCCCTATCATCGGCTACGGTAACAACTATGATAGTCAGAGCATGCTTGCCGGTATTTGATGCTTTGACTCAGATGTCGCATGCTCACGATCAACATAGTGGGCATTGCAGGTGGTCGACGTAGGCAACAGAGTCGTCAGGTTGACCAATGCCGCAAGCGGTACATTCGCCCAATTTGTGGCTCCAGAGGAGGTTGTAAGTAATGACAGATTTATATGCAACACTGTTTTGACTCGGCACATCTTTCAAATTTGCCAGGGTGCAGCTGTTGTGGGTAGCCCCGGTGCTGCTCTATTCAAGGTTATCCCAGGGAGCAACCTGGGAGAACACGCATGAGTAATTTGATTTGGGCTTGTGTGTTACTCACCCATGTACGTGCAGGATTCAAACCACCGATGGACAGTACACCTGCCGCCGCAGTGAATTCAGCTTCATGCAAGCACGAGGGTATAGTTCAATGGTTGCACAACATGATATTGATGTACCAAGACCTATTTTACGTTCTCAATCCGTTTCAGAACTCTAAATATTTAAGCAATTCTGTTTCGTGCACAGTACTCGAACAATATCAATCACTTGGAGCTTTTTCCCATGCCTACGCACCACTGCTAGTTGATATCTGGGCATGCTGTCAGAAATCGATTGAAGTCATGGCGGTTGCTTCGTCGGAGTTGGCTACGGGTGTGGTACTATATTCTCGAATGCTAAGGATGAGACGCGGTCCCAGCACAAACATCTCCACGAGCAAGAAAATTTGAAGGACGCCTAAAGTAGTCATATAACCGTTCTGCAGAAAATGAAATGACGAGTGTTTAGATGTAAATGCTTGTAACGGATTAACATACCGAAAGACTTGGAGACAGCGGGCCGATGGCCACCTCGAAGCACGCAACCACGGCGAAGCTAGTATATGTAATGAATTTCGGCGCAGCAAGTTGACCGCATGAAATACGAGCTTACGCTACAAAGTAAAATACATGGGCCTTTATTAGCACTGTAAAACAGTCTTCGATGGTCCACCCTGTCGGCAATTCGCGGAAGTGTTTGACAACAATCCAGATAGCAAGGCACAGCGCGAGGACTTCCCATACAGTGCTCATGATCCAAGTTATGGCTGTCAGAAGTAGAGCGTCTCCCGCATCAGTACACTGATAGGTGCCAGAGAGGGTGAACTTTTCTAGTATTGCCGCATGAGCCCGGTGCGGATGTTTTTACCTAAAGTTCAAGCTTACCTATAGCAGAAATTTTGTTATGTATTATGGTGATCACTCCACATGCAATTGTGACAGCGAGGAAGATTAAAATGAGAAAGATGAGCATATTTCTGGATCGCTGATACATGGCATGCAACCGAATGATCATGACGATTTGCATGATTATTCAGTTAAGTGAGTATAATTGAGGTATAGCTGAGTGGCTCACCGCCGAGCATGGTATTTGCCAGGAAAGACATCCAACTTTCCGTGATGAAAGAATAGTACCTGAAAAAGGTTATCGCATGGGCATCAGAGGAGTGAATGCTTCAAACGAACTCACAGCTGTCGAAGTCGTTGTATCGAACTAACGAGCCGGCCTACAATTTTACTCATCCCTACGGAGCAGTACAGTTATTTGGACAGCATCGGCAAGCATCGGTGTGGAATACCCACAATATCTGACAACGGGACTGACGGAGAGGTTGCTGCATACCACTGGTCAGAAGAAACGGACACACATATTTGAAGCCACGTACATAGTATTTGTATGCTGATGGCGAGAAGTAGAGCTTATTAAGGTATTGTCAACTTGCTGGTTGCAGGCGTACCTAGCATTTAGTAGCCCGATGTAGCGCACCTAGACTGAGTATCCTGAATCAGTCTCGCGTGCCTACTGCACTTATAATATAAGCTACGTACGCCAAGATATAGGGCAGTCATCAGGGACCAGCGTTGCTCCTGCCCCGAGTTTACTGGATTATTCCGACATTCAATTGGGACGGGACTACCCAGACCAGTTCACCTCAGGCAGCACTTTTCGGTACCAATAAGGGGTCTAAGAGACCCAGTTTCTATGTTATGGGAAACTTATCTACGAGACCCGACCTCCCTACTATCTATTAATAGCTCGCACCTTAATTTCATCCTCCGCCTACCTGGTGCCTCCAGGACCACGGTGGTAGGCACAATAGCCCTTATCGATAGCCTCCTAGTTGATCTCTATAGCCTCTCATTTGTTGCTTTGCTCTAGGGACCACGGTGGTAGGCACGATAGCCCTTATCGATAGCCTCCTAGTTGATCTCTATAGCCTCTCATTCGTTGCTTTGCTCTAGGGAGCCTCTGTGCCGCCCTTGAAGTCACTAATAAATTGCTTCATTTGTTCCCTACGAGCTCTGGTATGCCCCCTCTGAATCCA